>MU689063.1:6341-46609 GCA_026770625.1 Nicotiana glauca | reverse complement strand
TTACGGTAATAAGAGTGCTCATGATTGGTAGAGAATACTAAGGCGAAATTATAGAAGACATAGCGGGAAGGATTCGAGTCCCTGATTTTTGACTGGTGATAGCCCGAACGGATATCAATTTTTGAAAACACAATCGCTCCCTGAAGCTGATCAAATAAGTCATCAATGCGACGCAAAGGATACTTGTTCTTCACTGTTACCTTATTTAACTGTTTGTAGTCAATGCACATTCTCATTGTGCCATCTTTCTTTTTCACGAACAGAACTAGCGCACCCCAAGGTGACACACTAGGCCGGATGAACCCCTTATCTAGGAGTTACTGAAGTTGCTCCTTCAATTCTTTCAACTCTGCTGGTGCTATACGATATGGCGGAATGGAAATGGGCTGGGTGCCCGGCACCAAATCAATGCGAAAATTGATATCCCTGTCCGGCGACATGCTCGGCAGGTCTACAGGAAATACATCAGGAAAATCCCTCACAATTGGGACGGAATCAATACTAGGAGTCTCAACTCCAACATCTCGCACAAAATCTAGATATGATAGACAACCCTTCCCAACCATACGCTGGGATTTCAAGAAGGAAATTACTCTACTAGGAACATAATCAGTCATACCATGCCACTCGATCCTCGGAACACCCGAAATAGCCAAAGTAATTGTCTGAGCATGACAGTCTAGAATAGCATGACACGGAGATAGCCAATCCATGCCTAGAATAACATCAAAGTCTACCATGCTCAACAGCAATAAATCAACTCGGGTCTCCAGAACCCTAATAATCACAACACATGACCCATACACATGGTCTATAACAATAGTATCGCCCACCGGGGTAGCCACATGAACAGGTAAAGAAAGAAACTCTCGGGGCGTACCTAAATAATGAGCAAAATATGAGGACACATAAGAATAGGTGGAACCAGGATCGAATAATACAGAGGCATTTCTGTGGTAGACTGGACAATTCCTATAATGACAGCATCTGAAGCAATAGCATCTGTCCTGCTTGGAATAGCATAAAAATAGGCCCGTCCACCGCCCGATCGACCTTAATCTCCATAAGCAATAACTGACTCACCAACACGCCTCAAAATGGAACCAATATAGCACATAATCATGAAATCAACTTATTTAATAGCAACCTCCTCGACTTGGCTCAAAGTCATAGATCAAAACGCACTCAATAAATCACAACGCATGTACTCTATTGCTGTCGTAATACCATAGTGAGATTAAACTCACTCCTTCATAAGCTTGTGGAAACACAAATCATCTGGAATTTTAACTCTTTTGCAATTCTTGCATTCACTCACACAACTGTTAAGCCCACTCTCTAGGCGACCAAATTTAGATTTCAACGCATATTCTTCACTTGTAAATGAGATCTTCTCATAGACAGCATAAGGATCATACCACCTTAGAACACTCCGTAGGAGATAACCCACCCGCTTCACCTCCAATTAACATTTTTGTATACCTTCCACTGTCATACGCATTACACAATCACTTATTCTTCCTGAGTCTAAACTCATACCGTAACATGAAATTTACTTCACTCCAAAATGGAGACATGAAAATATTCTTCACGCGCCCATAACTCGGGGCTACACATCCCATCACAATGAAAATCAAACACTTAATAGTTCATCTATCATCCTGCAGCCTTTCCTCATCACTTCCAAGTCATATAGATATATCTCGCAGTACTAACATACTCCTCACGTTAGCTATCCGACCATAGTTCCCACAAATAGGGACAATACCAGACATATAAGTTCAAAACACTTGCTCGCACAATTAGCACTTCGATGCTCAAGCCATAAGCAAAGATCCGGCCTCAAGTCCTCCAGATTGGTCTAACATTAAACTCACAGAGATCACGTCTCGCCCTTCGATCGGGGAATTACAAGCCATCAAGGCACATCTAATACTGAGCGCTCATTCGCGCATACAAACACATGGAAGGAATCGTAAGAGTTACTTTTCAAGCTGAATCAAAGACGCACGATAAGAATTTCAAGAATATGAAGTTTTTCTAAAGTTTCTGCAGCCTCTCGATGATAAATACAGACGTCTCCGTACCGATCCGTGAGACTCTACTAGACCAGCTCATGACTCGCGAGACCAAGTAACGTAGGCTCTGATACCAGCTTGTCACGATCCGAAATCTCGATCGTGATGGCGCCCAACATAATGCTAGGTAAGCCCGACCAATTACCACTCATAACCCTTTTCTTATTACGATTTATTACTGCATTTTCAACTTTAAACACCAATTTAATATAAAATAAAAGTATAAATTTTAAACCGTTGAAATGTGTGGAACCAAAAGCATAAAAATCTCTAAAAAATAGCCCACTGATCCCTGTCACAAGTCTGAGCCTCTAATACAAAGTTTCAACAACCTAATACAGATATAAGTCTGAAATACGGAATAATAAGTAAAGATAGGAGGAGAAATCGGGTCTGCGAATGCCATGCAGCTACCTTTATAACTCTGATGAAAAACTGAACGGCAGGAAAGCTCGCTCTATGCCTCAAGAATACCTCTACCTGCACACATGGTGCAGGGAGCAATGTGAGTACTCCGACCCTATGAGTAATAAACATAAATAAAGGATAAGAATAGGAAATCATGGAAAAATACAAAGTAAACTATAACTGGCAGTTTAGAACATTTAGTAGTGAAGCAACAAGTCAATAAAATTAGAGTACAAATACTAAGGCAAGTATAATAGATAAAGAACAATGCATGAGTGCAATGCAATGCATATGACGGTACACTCCGATATCTACTGCGGCGTGCAGCCCGAGCCATCCATTTATTTATCATCAACGGTGCTCACTGAGTGTCTATGCAGATAACGGAGGGGCTCCTACGACCCAAGCGCTATAACATTATAAGGCCTGAAATCCTTATCACCTCTCTAGCGCTCACTGGAATGGGCTCAGAATCCGAAGGGGCTCCTACAGCCCAAGTGCAATATCAAGCCATCTTGTGGCATCAATTTATTTCCTGGTCAGTCATTGTTACCTGAACAAGATGCGTGCTACAGTGCCATTGTTACCACTGTCTAAAGTTTGTCCGCTCTGGTCAGTCATTGTTACCTGACCGCACGGTTTTATTCCTGGTCAGTCATTGTTACCTGGCCAAGTGGGTTCCCGCGCTCACTGCTGCGGCGCGCAGCCCGATCCATGCTCAGTCCTGAAATCATCATAAGCCCCTTGGACATTTGTAAAATAGTAGTTCTTAGCCCAAAATATCATTTAGAAATTTCACTTAAGTTTTCAAATCTTAGAAAAGATGGCTAAGTTTGCAAAACAGTATTTAAAACCTTGGACTGAGATCAATTATATGAAAATATGGTAAGAAACCATTAAAAATAATCCCTGGAGGATTCAATCAGTTGGCATGAGGCCAAACTATAACAATTAATCCATTTTTATAAGGATATCAACTAAGCTTCAAGCAATTTGGTAGTATTATTATTAAGCGGGACGGACCAAGTCATAATCCCCAACGGTGCTCTACCCGACGCTTGTTATCCGGCGTGCAAGTCACCTCAATATAGCATTACGATGTGAAATTTCTGGGGTTTCAAACCCTCAGGACATCATTTACATCAATTACTTACCTCAAGATGGTCAAAGTCTTGCTCGCTATGCCCTTGCCTCTCAAATTAGCCTCCTCGTGCGACGAATCTGCCCAAAATCACAGTGAATATGTCACATTATGCTAAAGAGACAATACCCAATTGAAAGCAATCGAAAAATATCAAAATTCACGAATTTAAAAAAACCTGAGCCCCGGGCCCACGTTTCGAAACTCAAAAATTTTTACGTCATCGGGTTCCTTATCTCGCCAAGAGTCTATACATACAAAAATCTCTCAAATCGGACCACAAATGGCCCTTCAAATCCCAAATTTAGAATTTCAATCTCAAGCCCTAATTTCTTACATTTTGGCTATATTTTCATGAATTTTAAGGATAATTTCACAATATAATCATGTATTTAACCCATAAAATATACCTCCAATCGATCCCAGTTCAAACTCTCTTCAATCTCCGTCCAAAAACTCTCAGAATGTCCGAAAATAGTGAAACAAAGTGAAGTAGTTTGCAGATGAAATATCTTTAAACATTCTGCCCAGCTCCAGGTTTTTCCCCTATGCGATCGCGGCCCAAGGCACGCAATCGCAGAGAACAAATTCTAGCCCCCCTCAAATAACCCTATGCGATCGTGACAGGGGCCATGCGATCACAATGCCTTACGTCCCAATGCTAAGCGATCGCGTTCTACACGCTGCGATCACGAAGAGTAAAACACACCAGCCCCAGATCCTTCTACGCGATCGCGGAGGGCCTCATGCGAACGCGATGCTTCGCCCAATCCTCCTATGCGATAGTCGATGGCTTAATGCAATCACAGAGAGTAAAAATCAGGCCTCCCATTTTCCTTCTATGCGATCGCAGCCCCAGGTTTGCGATCGCGATGAACAAATTTGGTCTGCAACTGCTGCTGCAAATTCTGCTGCATTTTTCAACTTCAAACTTCTCATTAACCATTCGAAATCACCCCGAGGCCCCCGGGACCTCAACCAAAAGTACCAACACATCTTAAAACATTATCTGAACTTGATCCAATCATCAAAATACCTCAAACAATGCCAAAACCACCAAATTACATCGAATTCAAGCCTAAGTTCTTCTAAAACTTCCAAAACACGTATTTGATAAAAAACCAACCACATCACCTCTGAATGACCTGAAATTTTTCACACACATCCCAAATCACCTAACGGAGCTACAGAAACTCTCAAAATTCCATTCCGACCCTCGGATCAAAATATCACCTATCAACCGGAAATCACCAAAATACTAACTTCGCCAATTCAAGCCTAAATCTACACCGGGTCTCCAAAACCACTTCCGATCACACTCCTAAGTCACAACTCACCTACCGGAGCTAACCAAACCATCGGAATTCCCATCCGAGCCCTCTAACATACAAGTCAATTTCCTGTTGACTTGTCCAAATTAAGCCTTCCTTAAAGAGACTAAGTGTCTAATTTCTTATCAAAACCACTCCAAATCAACTCTAACACACCAGATACCGAAAATGAAATATAAAGAAGCAGAAAATGAGAAGAACTGGGCAGTAATTCATGAGACGGCGGCTCGGGTCGTCACATGGATGGAGTTAGTTTCCAAGAAAAAAATATAAAAATATATTATCATTTAAATATGTAAGAGAATTGATTGGTTTCAAGAGAAAGTATAGAAAATATATGTTTAAAAGGTACCAAGGACCGTTTTTATTAAGGACTTGGTTCTCACCGGCAATTATATTATTGCGATATTTGAATTTAATGAAATCCGATATATATAAAATGGAAAAGATATAAAATTGTCCCGACTATTGGATTTGGTATCGGATTACTCCATGTCCACCTATTTTATAAAATTTGCCCCCGCCATTTTCTTTTTTGGCTCAAACTATCCTTAGGACTAATGGCCCATATCTTTTTTTTATTTTATAAAAAAAATGATTATTTATTATGTGTCATGTTGCTATTGTCTTAACTTAAACCCACTCTAAATTAAAATAAACCTACCATTTATCAAAAGACCATAACCGCACTCTCCCCTGTTCTAAATTGACGTTCGAATAGATTTCTGGTCTCTAATAGAATCTAGAATATTTCTAGTAAGAATCGCTAACCGAGCATATAAAATACAAAATTTTCGAGTCATCCGATTGTGGTAGGCAATGAACTTGACTTCAAAGGGGTTTTTGAGCAAATGACCAATCTACTCAATTCGGTAAGATTCGTTAAGAACTCAGGAACTGAACCATATTGTTGGCAATACCGACCTCTTCTAATCTGGATAACCGGCCTAAACCCGCTGAAATATGAACCAAGAAATTATTTAAAATTAACATCGAGGGAAGTCAAGTTATCAAACTTAGCTATAAAACTCTGCCACTTATCAATAAAGTGAAAGTGCGGGGGGCTGTGAATTGAAAATTATTTTTTTCTTTTGTGAGGTAGTCGACTAAGAGGGTGTTTGACTAAGTTTATAAGCTGGTCAACCTGACTTATAAACACTTTATGGCTTATCTACGCATTTGGTAAAATTAAAAATGTTTATAGGTTAAGTGCTTATAAGCCAAAACTAAGCCAAAAGTCATAAGTTGGTCTCCCCAAACTTATCAAATTTCAGCTTATAAGCACTTTAAGTTTAACCAAAATATTAACTATTGTATCCCTAAAATACTTATTTTTAAAACTAAACTCTTCGTATATCCAATACGTTAGCTGCATATTATTTATTTCAGCACTTTTATCCAAACACGTAACTGCTTATTTTTTAAATTAGTTTCAGCACTTAAGTGCTTTTCAGAACTTAATTCTTATCAGCTACTCTAAATTAGCTAAGTCAAGTGGGCTCTAAATTGCGTTCTAGTCGACTGATATATTTGAAACTAAATATAGAAAGGAAATTACTGAAAGTAAATGACACAAAGTGTTTTTATACTGGTTTGAATTCAGATTGAATCCTACGTCCAGTCCTCACTGGTTGCAAGGGTGCTATAATTCAAATATGAAGTGACTTTGTACATATGAGTTGATATTGTTATACACTAACAAGCTTTCTATCACTTTATTCTTCTCTCTTACAGTTGATACAATGTGTCACGACCCAAAATTCACAAGTTGTAATGGCACCTAACCCGACCCCTTAGGTCATTCAATTAACAGTTAACACACTTCTAATAAAATAAATGTGATAAAAAATTGATATATCTGAATTCCAAACAACATTCCAAGGATTGGTGATACAAGACACGAGCTACAAAGACTATATTATTGTTAAAATGGATATGAAATAAATTAAACTTCTCTTTAAAATGTACTTAAACAGAATTCAACTCTAGAACTACTGTCACGACCGGGAATTCCCAACCCCGGGAGTCGTGATGGCGCCTACTTGTAGAAGCTAGGCAAGACATGAACTTAGAATTTATTTACTCTTTTTTTTAAAATCCTCTTATCAATTATATTAATCAAGAAGTAGGCAGTTAGATAGTATCAAAATAGAAAATTTAGCGGAATTCGTAAGTAAATATAAAATCAAAATATCTCGAAACCAACACATGCTTCCAACTAGAACCCGATGTCACAACATCCACGGACTACTAAGAGTATTAAATACAACCGTTTGAAGGAAATTTAACACTATTTGTCTTGAATACATGAGATAACTGAACAAAATATAAGATAAAAGAGACGTCGGGCCTGTGGACGCCTGCAAGGCTACCTTGGTATCTCTATGGACTGAAGGCTGGTTCCCGAGCTACTGCTACACACCAAATGCTGCTCCGGGATCTTCACCCAGTGCAGAGTGTAGTATTAGCGCAACTGACCCCATGTGCCGATAAGTGTCTGGCCAAACACCGGCGAGGTAGTGACGAGGCTATAACCAGACTCCAGATAAACCTGTGCAGTTATATAATATATGGCAGAAAAATAAATAGGTAATAAGCAGTTTAAAAGGGAAGGGGCACATGCTTCAGGGAACAATATCAACCTAGCAGAAACCAAATAGATATATAAAAGAGAAATACAGTATCTACAACAATACAATAACACTACTGTTACGACGCGCAACCTGATTCCTTATCAATTAGCACTGTTGCGGCGTGCAACCCCAATATAATAATTGTTACTGTGTGCAACCCGATCCAATATAATAGCTGTTGCTGCGTGCTACCCGATCCGATATAATATCTGTTGCGGCGTGCAACCCGATCCATATATATATATATATATATATATATATATATATATATATATATATATATATATATATATATATATATATATATATATAGTAATAAAAATATTGCAGCAAGCAACCCGCTCCAAATATACAGCTTACAGTAATCATGACAGTAGTCCCGGCAAGGGATTAACCATAAATTATACTATCCCGGCAAGGGAAATCAACAGTACAAGTATATACGTCCCGGCAAGGGAGAATCAGCTATAACCAATCTCAACTCAACTTCTAATCATCTCAATTATCACCATTTCTAACTCATAAATAACTTCCATGAAAATAAACTAAGTCTTTGTGCAATACCACTGATTTACTCACTATTGCAACCACAGTATCAGTCAAGAATATAACAAGTATCAATTTAAGACTCACGGTCATGCTCAACTCCAACGTATAGATACTCGTCACCATGCCTATACATCGTACTCAACAAGAAACAAGTAGCAAAAATGACTCAACTCCTAATCCCTCAAGCTAAGGTTAGACTGAACACTTACCTCAAATTTCCACGGCCAACTCAATCCTCAATTACCGCCTTTCCTTTTGAATTCAGCTCCGAATCAATTGTATCTATACATAAATGACTTTATAACATCAAATAATGCTAAACAATTCGAATCCAATGCCTAATTATAGCTTTCCAATCATTCTTCCCAAAAATCCAAAAATTGACCCCGGGTCCGCTTGGTCAAAACACGAGGTTCGGACCAAAATCGAATCACCCAGTCATCCACGAACCCAAATATATTATTATTTTCAGAATTCGACCCCAAAACGAGGTCTAAATCACAATTAATAAAAAATCCCTAACTCTACCCAAATCCCTAATTTTCTACCTTTAATCACATGTTTTAGGCCTAGAAATCTAATAGATGTTGATGAAAATGGAAGAAAACAAGTTAAATATTACTTACCCAAGAAGTATTGGTGAAGAAGTGCCTCAAAAATCGCCTATGAACTTTGGAGAAGAAAGGGTTTATGAAAATTTTATGAAATCCCGTAAGGCTAATGTTCTGAAGTTTTGAAATTTAATTGGGCTATTTTACTCTACGCATTTGCGAGAGACCCTTCGCGTTCGCGATGGGTCAGGCTGTTAAGCCTTCGCGTTCCGTTAATGGGCTCGTGTTCGCGAAGCTTTAGCTTCTGGAGCCCTCACATTCGCGTCCAACGGGTCGCGTTCGCGTAAGGTAACTACCCCTCCCCCTGTCCAGGCCCATTTGGCCTTTGCATTTGTGTGGCTAGGACCACGTTCGCTAAGGTATAGTCCCCCACTTCCTTACATTCGCGACCTAGGCTACGCGTTCGTGTAGAAAGAAATTCCTTCATGAAGAAATTACACATCGTATTCGCGAGGTCCATCCCGTGAACGAGAAGAAGGAAATACCAGAACACCTGAATAGATTTTTCTTCAATTTTTCTTCAGTTCAAAACCTCTCGAAACACACGCGAGCCCTCGAGACTCCTAACCAAACATAGGTACTAACTCAGCAACATCATACGAACTTATCCATGAGATCCAATCGCCAAAATAACCTCAAAATAATGAATCAAACCTCACAATCAAGAACTTTTCTCAAACTTCATCAAGTATCAAATTTAGCAATTCAAGTCTGAATCACATCAAACGACGTCAGTTTTAACCAAAGTTTACAGAAATGACTTAAACCATATATAAGACCTATACCGGGCGTCGGAACCAAAATACGGGCCCGATACCATCACTTTCTAATCAGATTTCATTTCATATTTTCTTAAACAATTTCACTTAAAAATTTATTTCTTGGGCTTGGAACCTCGAAATTCTATTCCGGGCATAGGCACAAGTCCCATATTTTCCTACGGATCCTCCGGGACCGTCAGATCACGAGTCCGGGTTCGTTTACCCAAAATATTGTCCGAAATAAAATTTACACATTTTATAATCAAAACTTAGCATTTTCATAGATTTTCATATTAAGATTTTTGTCTATGCGCCCGGATTGCGCACGCAAATAGAGGTGATAATAAATGAGGTTTTCAAGGCCTCGGAGACACAGAATTCAATTAAAAGTAGGTGATGACCCTTTGGGTCGTCACATTCTCCACCTCTAAAATAACTGTTCGTCCGACCAGACATAAGAAGGAAGTACCTGAGTCGGGAAAAAGATGGGGATAACAGATCCGCATATCGGACTCGAACTCCTAGGTTGATGCCTCAGCAAGCTGACCTCTCCACTGAATACGAACAGAAGGAAAACTATTCGACCTCAACTGACAAACCTGCCGATCTGGTATAGCTACTGGCTCCTCCTCATAAGACAAGTCCTTTTCCAATTGGACAGTGCTGAATTCTAACACGTGGGATGGATTGCCGTCATACTTCTAAAGCATGGACACATGAAACACTGGTTGCATGGCTGATAAGCTCGGAGGTAATGAAGTCTATAAGCCATCTCTCCCACTCGATCAAGAATCTCAAACGGACCAATGAACCTAGGGCTAAGCTTGCCCTTCTTCCCAAATCACATCACGCCTTTCATAGGCGACACTCGGAGAACTACCCGCTCACCAACCATAAAAGCCATATCTCGAACCTAGCGGTCTGCATAGCTCTTTTGCCTGGATTGAGATGTACAAAGCCTATCTTAAATGATCCTGAACTTGTCCAAGGCCTCCTGAACCAGATCTGTACCCAACAATCGAGCCTCTCCCAGCTCAAACCATCCAACCAAAGACCGATACCGCCTCCCATATAAAGCCTCATAAGGAGCTATTTGGATACTCGACTGGTAGCTGTAGTTGTAGGCAAACTCTGCTAAAGGAAAAAATTGATCCCACAAGTCTCTAAAGTTAATGACACAAGCCTGGAGCATATCCTCTAAAATCTAAATAGTCCGCTCAGACTGCCTGTCTGTCTGAGGATGAAATTCTGTGCTCAATTTAACCCGTGTGCCAAACTCTCACTGAACTGCTCTCCAGAAATGCGAGGTAAACTGCGTACCCTGATCCAAAATGATAGATACGGTCATACCATGAAGGCGAACAATCTCTCGAATATAGATCTCAGCCAACCTCTCAAAAGAATAAGAGACTGCCACAGGAATGAAATGTGCTGAGTTACTCAGCCTATCAACAATGACCCATACTGTGTCATACTTTTTACGAGTCTGCGGGAGTCCAGTAACAAATTCCATAGTGATCCACTCCCACTTTCACTCGGGAAGCTCAATCCTCTTATATAAACCACCGGGCCTCTAATGCTCGTACTTAACCTGCTAAAAATTTAAAAACCGAGCCATATATGCANTCCAAAGGAGAAAACTCCTTACAACCCTCACAACAAGTATGTCACAGTTCTTGATAACTGGCTTTGTACCCACTATGGGAACAATGGGCCCTTCAAAGAAAATTGCCAAGCCAGGGTACAATCTGTTCAGAAAAATAAATTGCTTACTGAAAAAGTGACTGCTAAGGAGGACCAGGTACCACTCGCAAGAAACGAATATTACCTGCATAGACTAGAAAATTTCTCATTCATCCCTTTTCTCATAACAAGGTGTTGATACCCAACTTTTCCCTATGTATTTTATATACTCAAAATATTTTCAAAATACTATATCTATATATATATATATATATATATATATATATATATAAGTATGCCTAAGTGTTTTAGTATTTTTCCCAATTTTTAAAAGATTTTTAAATTAATTTACTGTCCATTTTAGCAGTATAAAAACCAATAATTATTCTCAAAATTATCATCTTGGTGAATAACTTATTTTATTCTCATATTTATACCAAAATAAAGCTAGAGTAATTTTTATACAGTTTTACAAATTTATTTGGTATTTTAAAAGTCAAATTGCATATAATTACAATTTTAGCCTATTTTGAGAATTAATAACATTTTATAATTATGAAATTGGTTCCAATATTTTTAAATTATTATTTGTAAATTGTTAACCAATACAGTATGATTAATTTTCTTTCAAAATCATGTTCACTATTTTTATAAAATAAAAAGGGGAAAACTGGCTATTTAAAATTTGGCCTCATTTTGTTTCAATTATAGCCCCATTACATTTCGATTATAGCCACATTGACCCTCCCTAGTTGAACCAATTTTTAATCCCAACCAAACCAGCCCAATGCCATACCCTCCACCCATTTTAATTACCAGACCCAAGCTCTTTTGATGTGGACCGTTGATCTCTGAGATCAATGGATCCTATCCACCTTTCCATTATTAAACCTAAATGACTAACCTAATCCCCGCACTCTCTTCTCTCATCCGCCCCCAAACACTCTCCTCTCTCAAACTCTCTCGAAGGTTCTTGAAACCCTAATCGCCTTCTACCATTTTCAACCGCAATCTCACCAGAATCCATGGCCTCTCAGGCCATGGATGGCCTAAACTCACCTCCCTCTTCTCTTGAATGCTTAGTGTTCAAATTTTCGAGGTCTGACCTCGAGGGTGTCTGTTAAGATCTTCTCCGATTCAAGGTTCTATGGCTTCTCCGGCTTTGCTACGGCATATCCAAAGCATTTCGAGCCTGGTTCTGACTCATTCGACTTAGATCGGACCTTTTCCAAGCCTTTATTGCTTTAGGGTTCCTCTAAAACCCTAGCTATCCAAGGTTTTCTCTATTTATATTCTTAGATCGGTTCTATATTTGTGCTCTACTAGAGTTTTAAAATGTTTTCCCCAATTTTTCTTTGAAACATTACTTCTCTCTGACTTAAGGTTTTTGAAAAAACTCAAAATGTTTTCTCCAACTTTTCTTTTCCTTTTTCTTTGTGTATATTTGTCACGCATGTATTTCTACTGCTTTCTGTTATTTTATACTATATGTTCTTCTGTGTCTTGTCTTTCTATTTGTGTTTCTACACTATGCTTAAATGTTCGTCCTACTGTGTTTTCCTATATGTCTTGTTGATATACTTTTCTGGTATTTTGTGTTCTCCTACTGTATGTATCTCATACTGAGTTCTTAAGTTTTTTTCTTGCCTTTTTACTGGACCTTGTTTGAGTTCTCTTTAAACATGTTTCATCTACTGCTTTCTTAAGTGTTATACTACCTCTTCTCTCTTCTAGACTTGTTTAAATCCCAGGTTTTCTTAAACATGTTCTTTCTACCCCCCACTATGTTCCAAATTAGTTTCTTAACTTTGTTGTTTCAAACTCGCTATTGTATCTGTTTGTTATTTGTCTCATCGTCTCTGTATCTGATTCAAGTTGGAAATCCTACAATTTGGGGGTTTTGACGAGATTGATCTTGTGTTTGGGCTAGGGTTCTATTTTGGAACCCTCGACTCTTTTAGACTCATTCTGAGTCTATGAGCTAAGTTGAACTTTTGTGTTTACAACTCAGAACTTTTTCTATGCTAGACTCTTCTACTGATTGGTATGACAGGTCTTCGTGCTTGAGCATGGCTGTATGTTTTATATGTGTGATGAATTCTTTCTTTCAAAAAGGTTTTCCAACTTATGATTGATTCAGAATCCTTTTCTTTAGGTTTAATTAATTGTTACTGATTTTTCTTTAAGTAAAACCTTTCTCCACCTTTTCTGACTAGATTCATCCATACCAAATTCAAACCTTGGGATTTACTGGCTGTTTAATTAATTTCCTTCCTTATTTGCACAAACCATGTGCTGTCAAGACTTTTCCTTAAATATACCTCTATGTATTTACCCCTCTTGTACTGCTTTAAAAAGATATTTGATTGGTCTCTTTCCTTAATTATTTTTACCCGTTTGAAATCATAATCCCTTAATTAAAGGGAAACCTTGTGAAATTGATTTCTAAACTATTTTCTTACCTATTTCTGCTTGCTTTCTACACTATAATTAAATGACCTTCTTTAACACATATAACAGTTAATACGACCAACATTCAATCACATACTATCCATTCCACACTTTTACACTACTCAAGTATCATAGTTCTCTGATCTTAGCATTCTGCCTATTTGTTTTCACTTTGGCTTCACAAGACTACTATTTTCTTCTTTTGTTTCCCTGAAACTGGTATGTTCTAGTTTAGTTTTCAGCCTCATCCCAATGTGTTTATTTTGCAACTTCCACAATCATGTCTATTTAAATATTTATGTTTAGTATTAAATATGTATGTTGTTATCTTTGCATTTGTTTCTGCTGTGAATCCCTGTACCCCTATTCCCCTCTATGTGTTTGAGTTAAAGTTCAGAACATGGCAACATCCAAATTGTTGCTCATGTCTGGACTTGATCCTTTAAGTGATCCTAGCTGCCAAATAATGTGGCTAACAGGCTGGTTGGGGTATGCCAACACCTCCAATTGCTGGGTATGACCACTAGCATGTCTTGGTTTTCCCAGAATCCCCTCTATTGCACTCTCACTCTTTCCTAGCTTCTAAGTTCTGCCCCCACCCTCCTATGAGCCTTACTTTGGGACCTTGAGTTCCCTCTGAACTTGGAAATTTAAGGGATGGCCCTTCCACACTGCACTATAATTCAATTGTGTAATGAATTTGGGTGTAAGCACTGCCCGGAGTCCATGAGGCTCTTGGGAACTCCGACACACCCAAAATGAGAAAGGCTTCGAAAATTTGATCTGTGGGTTTACTTCATGCTTTAGACAGAAGACTGAATAAAGATCTCCTTAGTTGGAATTGTTTTAGTTTTTCTGATGTAATTTTACTTCTTTTCTTATTCGATTCTGGGCTGTAATAATCTTGTAATAACTATCGGGGCTTTTAGTAAAAAGGGGAGGGTACATCATGAATGCAAAAAATGGATAGATATCATGTTCATAGGAACTTAATACGCTTCAGCAATCATGTCCTGCTTTCAGTTTTGCATTTTCGTATATAAACCATGCTTATAAGTTTTTGTACTTCTGTATTATCTAGAAAACATGTTTATGGGTTCTGCATTTCAAATAGAAATCCTGTTTATAGATTCTGCACTCTCATATTGAAACCATGTCTATAAGTTTCTACACTTCTGCATTTATAAAAACCGTATCTATAGCTTTCTACAATTCATATAGAAACCATGTCTGTAGGTTTTTCCGTACTTCTGCATATCACATGAGACGGAACTACTCAAACCTTCAGTAAGCCTGAAATAGTGCTAAATCTAAGATTCACCCCCTAAAACCAAATGAATCAAACTTATGAACTTCAAGTTCTTAATTTTCCTCCAACGAGCTGAAACGCACTTAAAATACTCGGATTGACACCAAATTTTGCGAGCAAGTCTTAAATATTATATCGGACCTGTGCAGGGCTCCAGAACCAATATTTGAGCTCGATACCCATGTGATCAATCATTAATTAGTTTCTTTAAATCCTTAATATTTCAGATTAACAATTTCTAATAAAAATTCATTACTCGGGCTAGAGACCTCGAAATTCGATTCCGGGCATATGCCCAGGTCCCATATTTTCCTACGGACCCTCAGGGACCGTCAAAACATGAATCTGGGTCTGTTTGCTCAAAATATTGACCAAAGTCAAACTTAGCCTTTTAAGAAATTTCTAAGGAATCAAATGAACATATTTCAACCCAAACTCTTCCAAATTCCGAACCAACCACTCCTGCTGGTGGTAAATCAGATAAAGCAAGCGTGGAAAGTTTTATTTAGGGGAACGGGATTCTATAAAGCAAAACAACCGGTCGAGTCATTACAGCTCATCATAAAATTCAGCAAACTTAGCATTTTCAAATTCAGTTCCATGATCAGGCCTAACTGATGCAAGTTGATTCCCTAGTTGTTTCTGAGTTTTTCTAACAAATTTAGTAAACATGTCTAATAATTCATCCTTAGATGTTAAAAACAATGTCCAAGTAAACCTAGAGTAATCATCAACAAGCACCATCACATATTTCTTACCACCTCTACTCAATATTCTCATTGGACCACAGAAATCCATATGAACCAGTTCCATCACCCTGGTCGTGCTTACCACTTTCTTGCTTTTAAAAGAGGATTTTACCTGTTTCCCCCTTGCACAAGACTCACAAACTTTGACTTCCTTAAACTTGATGTTAGGCAGCCCTATCACCAGGTCCTTGGAGACTAATTTGTTGAGTTGACTTAGACTTGCATGTCCAAATCTTTTGTGCCAAAGAATGGGATCATTGTCCAACACACTTAAGCAAGTGAGTTCCTTTTTTGAAAGAATGGAAAGATCTACAATGTATATATTGTTTACTCTTTTTCCCTGCAAAACAATCTTGTTAGTGGTAAGATTTATCATAAAATATTTGCTGGAGGTGAATGCTACCAAGTTACCTCTGTCACACAATTGTGATACACTTATTAGGTTATATTTCAATCCATCTATCAAGTAGACATTCTTAATGGAATGTGAGTCTGTCTTACCTATCTTTCCAACCCCAATGATCTAACATTTATTACCATTTCCAAAGGAGACATTACCTCCTTTTAGGTTCTCAAGTGAAAGGAATTGGTTCTTACTCCTTGAACGGAGATTTTATTCTTTTGACAGGCCTTTTCTTTTGCATTACACTCACTTTTTTAATGACCAGTCTTGCCACAGTGTGTTCAGATTTTGTTCTCAAGAAGTGTGATGTACTTGCTTTTGGGATCCCACATAGGTGTTGGGGTCCCATAGCCAAGTCCTCTCTTATTGCTACTGTGATACTCTTGTAGCTAGGATAGTGCATCAAAGGATTTATTTCATTTGCAAGTTCTGTCTAGTTCATGCTTCACCTTGCCTAGATCTTTTTTTAGGACTCCTATGTGCTTATATCTCTTGTACAACTCAACCTTCATTTTCCTAGATTTTCTTCTAAGGTAAGGTGTGTGTGATCAACTTCTTTTTACCTGTTCCAAATTTGAATTTTAAATTTTCAGATCTATGTTCTAAGACAATGGTGTCAAGTTCAAGAACCTGGTTCTTCAACTCAGTATTTTTACTATCACTTTCACTAGCCCTGAGTTCAAGATTTTTGCACTTAGTTTTTAGGATCACACATTCCATAGACAGTTGTTCCTTCTCATTGTTTATGATCTCAGACTCATCAATGAAGTCTAGCAGTAATTCAAATAGCTTTTTTTTAGAAAAAAATTTAATCTTGTCTTTTAAATGAATTACACTTACCTCTTATTCATCATCTTATTCTTCAATGGCCATAAATATTTGTTCATCTCCAGCTTTATCTTCTGAATCGTCATCTGAGCTTTCTCCCCAAGCAGCAACCATAGACTTCATTGATCCTTTATTCTTATTGGGATGAACCCGTTCCTTCTTCATGTTCCTTTATTCAGCTATTTTCTTCTTCCATTCTATTTCCCATTGAGGACAGGTTTTGATCATGTGATCAGTCTTACCACACTTGTAACAACCCTCATTGGTCTATTTTTCAGGGACCCTTGGTTTGTTGTAAGTTTCACCTCTTGAAGAACTCCTCTCATTAGATACTTCTTGAAGTCCCTCGTGATCATAGTCATTTCATCTTCCTCTAGATCTGCACCTTCAGCAATTCAGAGAGCCATGCTTATTTCTTTCTTAAGAGCATCCATCTTCATGGTCTGCCTTCTTAGCTCATAGGCAGTTAGATTTCCAATTAGCTCGTCCAACTTGAGAGTAGCAATATTTTTTGACTCCTAAATGACAGTGATTTTACTTTCTCAAGTAACAAGCAAAACCCTTGTCAGAATTTTCTCAACCTTGTCTTCTTCAAGGATAATCCTTCCGAGAGACTTAAGTTCATTTGTTAGTGTTGTGAACCTTTTGTATATATCTTGGATGGTTTCTCCTTCCTTCATGGTGAAATTGTCATATTGACAATACAACAATGTTCCTCTTGATCTCTTCACTTGAGGAGTTCTTTCATCAGTCACTTGTAAAGTATCCGAAATTTCCTTATCAGTAGTGCATCTTTGAATTCTGTTGTACTCGTCTGGACCTAGTCCACACACAAGCCATTTCTTGGCCTTAACATTCTTTTCCCGCTTCTTCAAATCTTCTGCAGTACAGTCAGCTCTAGTCTTTGGCACATACACTCCTTCAACATTTTGTAGTAGCCAGGGGACCATCAGTAACAATATCCCAAAGTTCATAGTCGTCTCCTATGACGTGGTCTATCATCATGTTCTTCCACCATGAGTAGTATTGGCCATTAAAGAGTGGATGCCTAGCAGTGGGTTGTCCTTCCCAGTTTCCACGTGGTGTACTCATCTTGATCTGTTCCTAAGGTATTAACCTTTTCAAGGATAACCTGCTCTGATACCAATTGATGTTTATACTTCAATACCACACAAGAGGGGGGTGATTTGTGTGGTACCCAACTTTTCGTTTAACATGATTATAGAAGGACCTGGTTCTTCTATGTGTTCCAACTAATACTGTTGCGGAATAATAAATACTAAAATTAAGGAACACAGAGAATTTACGTGGAAAACACCTGGCTCAAAAGGTGAAAAAAATACGACCTACCTTACAATAGGATTTTCCCAAACTCTCCAATAAAATCACTAAGCCAAAAACTGCATTAACAAAAAACTCTTTTGTATAACTCTAATCCCGTTGTGAAATACAACCTCAACTGTTGCGACAACTTCAAGTTAAATCTAACTTAAAAACTCTGAGTACCTAATATAATTGCTTCTATATAAGAATGTGAAAATGAACTACTACAATTGAACTAGAATAAAAGACAACACATGAAACTAGTTCTGGTTCAAGTAGCTTCAGGTTGCACGCTTGAATCACACACGAATTGCTTGCAAAATTTCCTTGCTATTTTGCTCTCAATTCACGTTTAACTTTTTCTTATGTGCATTCCCTGTAAAAGAGAACAACACTGATATTTATGGAGATAGTAAAAAGAGATTGACTAGAATACATATGCTACTCTTCCTTGGTGGAAGAGTTCTAGTCGGTCTCATCCTCTAACTCTATCTATTTCTTAAGCCGTATTCTGTTTGTGTAAGGGGTCTTTCTTCTTATCCAATATGCAACATTTTCGATCATGATCAGAAGATATCACTTTTGATAAGTTAGGTTTAACTCCTTCACGTGCATCTCACATATTTTAGTTGATCATAACTGTGCTTCACAAGATGGACCTAGTCCATGTCTGAATTCCTTTGTGAGTCTTCAAAACTTTACCTTTACTTGGGCCAACACATAGGTTAATATTGCACACATGGTAGATAGATGTGTAATTAATGATCAACTTGTTTCCTTGTATTTTCATAGATCTGGTTGATTTATGCCATAGTTTCTCTTGCTCATCAATGCTACCGATTTTTCTTACCTTGCTACATCATTACTTGGACTTATATTAAAGAATAAAGAGTTAAAGGCAAAGAAAGGTTAGAGAATTTCTGACCTTCATAGTCTTCAAAAATCTATTACGTGCATGCATTTGAATATCTCATGCGATGTTTTGAACCTTCGACCTTCGAGATATTATTTCACGTTGACTTCCGTTTGCAACATAATTGAAATACTGATCTTAACCTTTTGGGAGTCACTAAAATTTTATCAGAAATCATAGAGGGTAGCCAAATATAATGTCGTTACATTATCAAATGGAAGATCCATGTGTATCAATTTTTACCCTTATCGTAAATAATTGATTAAAGAACTACGTGCAACGCACGTAGCATAGAGACCGGTACTATATTAAAAGCATGGAGACACTTAGCAAAATGTCGCTTGCCTTTTTTACCCTTTAAATGTTAATTTCACACTAGACAAAATAGTCATTCTATTTTTCAAATATTTAAGAATTTGAAATTAATTAAAATTTTTCTAATTAAGTCTTTCCTTATTTGAATTATATAGGAAGTCCTAACATTTAGGGCTATCCATTAACAATTTACTTCGTAAAATTCTTCCTTTTTAAAGTTTATTACCTGAACAAAAAATAAATTAAACAATTATTCTAAACTAAGTATTAGAACACGCTTTGACTAAAATATTCTCGTACGAAATTCAAGAAACCTTTCACTCTCTTCTTTACACGTCGTTCAATTTGAAGTGTAAGGACTAAAATATTTTGAAAACAAATTTACACTAAAGAATTTATTTATTTAATAATCACTTAATCACTAATTAAAGAATGATGTAGCATTACTTTACAATGGAAAGGAACACATTTTTCTCTATAAGAGTATGAAGATTCACGTTTATGTTTTTTTAAAATATAATATTTCTTTATCATATTTTTATCAAACTAATTAACATGCTATCTCATTTATTAAATGCTAAAAATTGTTATTATATTAATTTTTAAACAAAGTTAAATAAAGATATTATCATTGTTGGAAGGTGTATACACTGAAATTTACGTTATAAGTTATTCTCTTCTTACATATTAAATTAGAACTAAGAAATATAATTTAAGAGGAAAATTTTTACACTTTGATAGGAGTGTTTATTGTAAAATCTTATAATAATTACTTCCAATGAAATAGAGATATTAGATTTACTACAAAATAAGTTGCAATGAAGAATTTATTATTCTCAAAAAAACATAAGAGTATATTAATTAGTAAGGATAAACTAATAAATAAGTGCTTTTGAGTGATAGCATAAACTGTTTTTTAGCTTTTAAGCTAAAGCTGAAAAAAATTTCTTCTCTAAAAAATAAGTTCGTTTGATTTTTAAGGACATGAATACCCACATAAAAAATTCAAGTTAGCTAAACTAGATCAGTAGTTATTATTTTCAAGACATTGTGATTTTTAAAATCTTATTTTATAACACAATCATATAATTTAATCATTTTTTTACTATTTAAAAATAGAATATGATTGGATAAAATAATAATTACTAAACCGTTGAAATTTAGCATGAGCTAGCATTAACCATTCGAATTAACAAGAAAATAAAGCATTTTCTTATGTGAGAACAGATAATTAAGTCTTTGAATTATCTAATTAGTAAAATAATATAATTAATTTTTTTTTATAAATTCCTCATATATGTAAAATTATTTTTCGAACCAACATAATAGACTACATAAATTGTGACCTTAAAAAGAGAATCGACAATGAAAAAAATCAAAAAATAAGAGAAAAATCAGTTATAGTATAATATTAAGAGTTAAATTGATTAAATTGCTATTCATTTAACTAAATCAACATTCTTTACGTAGCTGATACTTTTTCTTAGCTTTTCTTTTATGACTAAAATATAAATTCTTAAGAAAATATTTCTATGACTTAAAAAAGTTTATACTGATTAAATTAGGTACACGCACAACACTCGTAGCCTAAAACTAATAACTTAAAATGCCGATGGGTCGAGCAAGAGGATTTTTCAATGGGCTAAGAATAATACTTAAGCATATAAATTCAGCTTAACTATAAAATCTGTTCGCTAGATCGTAAAAAAAGAACGTCATAGCTTCTTTTATGCGGCCTTGTACCTTTTTGAATTTATCTTAATAATAATAATCATGATCCTATCCTTGGAATATAATACCACAGATTTTGTATCGGCCAAAATCTGACCACATGACCACGACAGCAACGACCCCGTACTAATCATCTCACGAAAATAATCGACAAACTCGACTCCGATTTATTATTATTATTTCTGGCACAAGCAACGACGCCACAGCCCTTCCACGACGAAGGAACGCCTCCTCGACCTAGCTATGACGAATCATGATAAGCTCACGGAGTTTTCGACTATAAATACAAGGTAAAAGAAGTGAGGGGGAGGGGGGAGCCTTCTTCTCCATTTACTCTAACAACCCGAAAAAGGGATTGAAAAACTCTATGAATAAAAACTTGAACCTACGCCAAGGGAAGATCCTTTTCTTTTAACCACCCATGAAGGGAGCAACATGATTGTAATTCCCTGAACCTCTCCAAGGAGAGGCGGGATAAATTTCTATAATCAATAAAGCTCCTCAAATATTATTTTTGTCCGATATTTCTGTATTTGGTTTCCGTCTTCTGATCCAGTATTAATCATGTTTGGCTATGATTTACCCCTTCATCTCTTTTTGGTCGATTTTCTTAAAAAGTGTTTAATAACTTTTAAGTCAAACAATTTGGCGCCGTCTGTGGGGATTTCCTAGTGAAAGTCAAAATCCTTTGATTGAAGCCAAAGAAACACCTGGATTGAAGCCAAAGAAACACCAAAAAAAACAACCCAACTCAAACCAGAGTCAATGGTAGCGCATCGAGCAAGGAAGAATCGAATGCGTCAACGGGAGTCAAAATCCTTTGCCCCACCAATCTCGAGCAGCCCGAACGAGGAGATCCCCCTAATCGCCGGACAGAAATGTGGAGTATTCCCCGCCTCACCCATCGTATTGTATCGGGCCGGAAGCCGGGGCAAAGAGATTTCGAACTAGGAATAAAAAATCACCTCAAAGCAACCCGAATGCCACGGTCAAACGAACAACCATAACATGTACGACACAAAACCACAAGCCAAAATGAAGTCGACACATAACGCCTGCGGCGTTGAACCATCGATGTAAACGACAGAACAAGGCTAAGTGCCTTCTCCATCAAAATATGACTGTTCAACCTCGCTCGAACTGGGACTAAGGCTAAGTGCCTTCTCCATCAAAGTGTGACTGTTCGACCTCGTTCGAACCAAGTCAAAGGCTAAGTACCTTCTCCATCAAAGTGTGACTCTTCAACCTCGTTCGAACCAAGTCAAAGGCTAAGTGCCTACTCCATCAAAGTGTGATTGCTCGGCCTCGTTTGAACCAGGTCAAAGGCTAAGCACCTTCACCATCAAAGTTGACAGTTTGACCTCGCTCGAACTGGGTCAAAGGCTAAGCGCCTTCGCCATAAAAGTCGACAGTTCGACCTCGCTCGAACTAGGACTAAGGCTGAGTGCTTTCTCCATCAAAATGTGACAGTTCGACCTCGCTCGAACTGGGACTAAGGCTAAGTGCCTTGTCCATCAAAATGTGACAGTTTGACCTCGTTCGAACCAAGTCAAAGGCTATGACGACCCGAACTGTCGTCTCATGTGTTATTGCTTAGTTTTCCCCATTTCATGCTTCTTCATGTTTCGTTATCAGTATGTGGTGTGTTAGAGTTGATTTCGATTGATAAGAAATGAGACATTTAGTCTCTTTAAGGAAAGCTTAAGTTGGAAAAGTCAACCGAATGTTGACTATTGAGTTAGAGGGCTCGGATGCAATTTCTGGTGATTCGGTTAGCTTCGGGGGATGATTTGTGACTTAGGAACGTGATCAGAATTGATTTTGGAGGTCCGGTGTAGAATTAGGCTTGAATTGGCAAAGTTAGTATTTTGGCGAAATCTGGTTGATAGGTGAGATTTTGATCTGAGGGTCGGAATGAGATTCTGAGAGTTGTTGTAGCTTCATTGGGTGATTTTGGATATGTGTGCAAATTTTTGGGTCATTCGGACATCGTTTGGTCTGGTTTTTGATCGAATGTGCAATTCGGAAATTTATAAGAAACTTAGGCTTTGATTTGATGAAATTTGAGGATTTTTATGTTAACGATAGTGTTTTGATGGTTCGAGCAAGTTTGAATAAGGTAATAGAGCATGTTGGTATATTTGGTTGAGGTCGCGGGGGCCTCGGGGTGAGATCGGGTGTTTAAACGAGAGTTTTTGAAGTTTGCTTTCAGGTCTGTATTGTTGTCATCTAGTATTTCCGCTTCTGCGAAAATGGACCGCAGAAGCGGGTGAAGGAACGTAGAAGTGGTTCTTAGCCTGGTGAGGAGTTTCTGCAAAAGCAAAACAGTGTCCGCAAAAGTGAGTCCACAGGAGCGGACTTTCAACCGCAGAAGCGGTAATGGGTGATCCGCATAAGCGGATTTTTGGACGCAAAAGCGGGAATTTGTGAACTTTAATGAAGACTGCATAAGCAGAGTGTTGGCCGCAGAAGCGGTCCCCCATAAGCAGAAACGGGACCGCAGAAGCGAAAAATCGCTATTGGCAGAGGGGTTTTATATTATTATTTCATCCGCGAGCTTATTTCATTTTTCCTCCATTGTTGAGCGATTTTGGGAGCTTTGGGCGAGAAGTTTTGAGGGTTTTGACTGAGAATCGAAAAAAGGTAAGTTCCTTGTCCTAATTATTCAAGTTTATGGTAGAATTATCATGGAAATTGGTTGAAATTCATTAAAAAGGGGTAAATCTAGGGCTTGGGTTTTTTATATTCAAATTGGGATTTGATAGGTCATTTGAGCTCGGATTTAGGAGTTCTTGGTATGTATGGACTCGTGGCAAGACGAGGAATCCGGTAATATGAGTTTTGTAATTTTCTGAGAAGAGGGACCGAGGCTCGGGTCTTGCTAGTTTCGAGATTTTGCTATATTTTGATTATTTTTGATTGGATATTATTCCCTGAGCATATTGTGATGTATTCGCTCTGATTTTGGTTAGATACGATGTGCGTGGAGGCCGATTTGAGGGGCAAAGGCATCGCGAGCTAGAGATTTCACTGTTTCGAGGTGAGTAATACTTATAAATGATATCCTGAGGGTTTGACACCCTGGATTTTCACCTCATAGTGCTGTATTGGGGTGACTTGCACGCCGGATATGAGCGTGGGGTAGAGCACCGTTGGGGATTGTGACTTGGTCCGCCTCGGTTATTGATTTTCCAGCGTATTTGACTATGACATGTTGTTTTTTTCACTATGACTTGGGCTTATTGCCATATTTGGGTCTTATTGCCGACTGTTTGAACTTTTTGTGAGCTATCATCATTGTTTTCCTCACTATTTGAAATATTATTTGAACTCAGTCCATTTGAATTACACTGTTTCATGAACTCAGCTATACTTTTACTCAACCTTGAGTTTTAACTGATATTTGAACTATTGTTTGAGCTGAGCATTTTCGTTTTCATTGATGCCCGAGGGGCTTATGATTATTTTGGACTGATTGAGGTCGAGGGCCATGATTGAGGATCTGATGAGTGATGTGAGGAGGCTTTCAGGCCTGGAGTGATGTGAGGAGGCTTTCAGGCCTCGAGTGATTGGTGAGGAGGCTTTCAGGCCTCGAGTGATGTGAGGAGGCTTTCAGACCTCGAGTGATTGGTGATGAGGCTTTCAGGCCTCGAGTGTTATGTGAGGAGGCTTTCAGGCCTCGAGTGTATTATGAGCAGGCTTTCAGGCCTCGCATTGATATTGTTCAGGCTTTCCGGCCTTATTGATAGCGCTTGGGCTGTAGGAGCCCCTCCGGAGTCTGCATACCCACAGTGAGCGCGGGTACCCATATGAGTGAGAGTGAGCCTAAGGGGCTGATGTTGTACTGATGTGAGTTGGGAGTGAGCCCGAGAGGCTGATGTGAGTTGGGAGTTAGCCCGAGGGGCTGATGTTGTACCATGTGATTGAGACTGAGCCCGAGGGGCTGATACTGTTCTGTGCGGTTGATATTGAGCCCGAGGGGCTGGTGCTGTTTGAGCTGTGACCGAGGGGTGAACTTTTATGTGCTCATCTTACATACTTGTTTGCATTTTTACCTGTTATGTTGCCGTATTTGTGCCCGAGGGGAGGATTTTCTTTGCTAATCAGCACTAACTATTTTTAAACAATTTTGCAATTATTGAAAAGGCCATTTTCAAAAGAGATTTGAACTGAGCTGAAATATTTTTAAAGAGTTCATTGATTTCACTGTTTTCTCGGAAATTGTACCCGGCTTCTGTATAGCCTATTGGTTGCTTTATGGGATTTTTTGCTGCTCAGTTATTATTTAATTTTATTACTCATTGAGTTGGAGTACTCACTTTACTCTCTGCACCTCGTGTGCTGTTGCAGGTATTGTTCATCCGGAAGCGGGTTAATGGCTGATTGAAGGTATTACTACTGTAGTGGGCAAGGTGATCGCCAGCGTTTGCGGCACCAGACTTCATCTTTTGATTCCAGATTTTATTCTGTATATTATTATTGGCCCAGTAGTTGTGTTCAGTCTTCTTTAGATGCTCGTGACTGGTGACACTCCGGTCGGGTTGTGTTGGGTCGTAATTAACGATTTTTAATGCCTTTAAGTTGTATTTTCTATTCATTATGTGTAATGATTGTTAAAGATACGATTTCGGTTAGTTGGCTGGCCTTGTCTTTACGAAAGGCGCCATCACAACCGGGTTTGGAAATTGGGTCGTGACAAAGGCAGAGCGCCTTCGGCATCAAAGTTAATTGTTTGACCTCGCTCGAACTAATACTAAGGCTAAGTGCCTTCTCCATCAAAGTGTGACTGTTCGACCTCGTTTGAACCAAGTCAAAGGCTAAGTGCCTTCTCCATCAAAGTGTGACTGTTCAACCTCGTTCGAACCAAGTCAAAGTCTAAGTGACTTCTCCATCAAAGTGTGACTGTTCGACCTCGTTCGAACCAAGTCAAAGGCTAAGTGCCTACTCCATCAAAGTGTGACTGTTCGACCTCGTTCGAACCAAGTCAAAGGCTAAGCGCCTTCGCCATCAAAGTTGACAGTTCGACCTCGCTCGAACTGGGACTAAGTCTAAGTGCCTTGTCCATTAAAGGGTGATTGTTCGACCTCGTTCGAACCAAGTCAAAGGCTAAGTGCCTACTCCATCAAAGTGTGACTGTTCGACCTCGTTCGCACCAAGTCAAAGGCTAAGTGCCTACTCCATCAAAGTGTGACTGTTCGACCTCGTTCGCACCAAGTCAAAGGCTAAGTGCCTACTCCATCAAAGTGTGACTGTTCGACCTCGTTCGCACCAAGTCAAAGGCTAAGTGCCTACTCCATCAAAGTGTGACTGTTCGACCTCGTTCGCACCAAGTCAAAGGCTAAGTGCCTACTCCATCAAAGTGTGACTGTTCGACCTCGTTCGCACCAAGTCAAAGGCTAAGTGCCTACTCCATCAAAGTGTGACTGTTCGACCTCGTTCGCACCAAGTCAAAGGCTAAGTGCCTACTCCATCAAAGTGTGACTGTTCGACCTCGTTCGCACCAAGTCAAAGGCTAAGTGCCTACTCCATCAAAGTGTGACTGTTCGACCTCGTTCGCACCAAGTCAAAGGCTAAGTGCCTACTCCATCAAAGTGTGACTGTTCGACCTCGTTCGCACCAAGTCAAAGGCTAAGTGCCTACTCCATCAAAGTGTGACTGTTCGACCTCGTTCGCACCAAGTCAAAGGCTAAGTGCCTACTCCATCAAAGTGTGACTGTTCGACCTCGTTCGCACCAAGTCAAAGGCTAAGTGCCTACTCCATCAAAGTGTGACTGTTCGACCTCGTTCGCACCAAGTCAAAGGCTAAGTGCCTACTCCATCAAAGTGTGACTGTTCGACCTCGTTCGCACCAAGTCAAAGGCTAAGTGCCTACTCCATCAAAGTGTGACTGTTCGACCTCGTTCGCACCAAGTCAAAGGCTAAGTGCCTACTCCATCAAAGTGTGACTGTTCGACCTCGTTCGCACCAAGTCAAAGGCTAAGTGGCTTCTCCATCAAAGTGTGACTACTAGACCGCGTTCGAACCAGGTAAAAGGCAAAGCGTCTTTGCCCGCAAAGTTGACAGTTCGACCTCGCTCGAACTGGGACTAAGTCTAAGTGCCTTGTCCATTAAAGGGTGATTGTTCGACCTCGTTCGAACCAAGTCAAAGGCTAAGCGCCTTCGCCATCAAAGTTGACAGTTCGACCTCGCTCGAACTGGGACTAAGTCTAAGTGCCTTGTCCATTAAAGTGTGATTGTTCGACCTCGTTCGAACCAAGTCAAAAGCTAAGTGCCTTCTCCATCAAAGTGTGACAGTTCGACCTCGTTCAAACCAAGTCAAAGGCTAAGTGCCTTCTCCATCAAAGTGTGACTACTCGACCGCGTTCGAACCAGGTAAAAGGCAAAGCGCCTTCGCCCTCAAAGTTGACAGTTCGACCTCACTCGAACTAGGTCAAACGCTAAGTACCTTCGCCATCAAAGTTGACAGTTTGACCTCGCTCGAACTAGGGCTAAGGTTGAGTGCCTTCTCCATCAAAATGTGACAGTTCGACCTCGCTCGAACTAGGACTACGACTAAGTGCCTTCTCCATCAAAGTGTGACAGTTTGACCTCATTCGAACCAAGTCAATGGCTAGGTACCTTCTCCATCAAAGTGTGACTGCTCGACCTCGTTTGAACCAAGTCAAAGGCTAAGCACCTTCCCCATCAAAGTTGACAGTTCGACCTCGCTCAAACTGGGTCAAAGGCTAAGCGCCTTCGCCATCAAAGTCGACAGTTCGACCTTGCTCGAACTAGGACTAAGGCTAAGTGCCTTCTCCATCAAAATGTGACAGTTTGACCTCGCTCGAACTGGGACTAAGGCTAAGTGCCTTCTCCATCAAAATGTGACAGTTCGACCTCATTCGAACCAAGTCAAAGGTTGAGCGCCTTCGGCATCAAAGTTGACAGTTCGACCTCGCTCGAACTGATACTATGGCTAAGTGCCTTCTCCATCGAAGTTGACAGTTCGACCTCACTCGAACTCAGACACAGGTTGTGCCTTCGTCTTTAGTTCGACAAATTGATTCTCGCTCATAAATAAACAGAACCAAAACGCAAGACAAATGGTGAGAAAGAGTTCTTTATGTACAGAGTCAGAAATGCGGGCTATTGCCGCTTACATCTAGTCCCGACCAATAATTTAAAAAAAGGGGGGGAGAGAAGAAGAAAGCGACAAGAAGGAACAAACAAATGCCGACGGGCATACAAAATATAAAAAAAAAGAGCAAACACAACAAACAACAACGAAGCACCATCTTTCCCTCACTCTGCGCCGTTACCACCGTTGTTGTCATCATCCCTATAAGGCCCATCTTCGCCACCACTCGCACCACCATCAGTTTCGGGCGTTGCCACATCATAACCACAGTTGGCACAAGCCTCACGAGCCTTCTGGCGTGCCTCCTTAAAAGACGCTTCAGTCACGGTGCCCGCCTCCCACAAGTTCTTGAAGATATCACGCTGAGCTTTAGCATAGTCCTAGAGTTCATGAGCCTGGCGAGGAACAA
The DNA here is from genome assembly GCA_026770625.1 of Nicotiana glauca. Classification (NCBI taxonomy): domain Eukaryota; kingdom Viridiplantae; phylum Streptophyta; class Magnoliopsida; order Solanales; family Solanaceae; genus Nicotiana; species Nicotiana glauca. Next base: position 17,866 of record MU689063.1, on the reverse strand, counting down.
CAGCATGTGATGGTCCAGCTCGGTCCCTCAACTACTGGTTCTCCTCCTCTAAGACCGCAACCCGATCCGACAAAACTTGGGCCTCTTGATCAAAGACATTAATCCACTCCTCGAGTCTCTCCTCCCTAAGGGTCGCACTAGCCCTCTCTGATTCTCGCTCAGATTCGTGCACACGAATTGCCTCCTCCAATGCTACTGCCTTCGTAGAAGCGTCCCTCTTCATGCGCTTTAAATCAGCAACCTCGCTCTCCAGTGCAGTCAACTTCCCTCTCCATTCAACAATCATCTCCGCCGCTCTGGCCCGGCTCTGCTCCATCTCCAACTGCATCTCACTCAACCTGCACTGTAGGTGCTCGCATTCCATAGCAACCCCCTTTCCGACCTCTAGCTCCTTGTCCTTTAGGCGAATTTGCTCTTCAAGCTCGCTCTTGCCGCTGAGCGCCTGCATCAGCTCTTTGTCCCGCTTCTCTAACTTCTCACCCAAAGCCTGATTACGAGGATCGGTCCTCAACCATTCGTTCAACTCATGACACCTGTCGTGACAGCGATAATATTTTTCCAGCATCGGTAGGAAGATCTTCGAGCGGATGTTGGCCCTGCGAATGCTCTCCACCTCCTGCAAGTAAGTCTGCAAAACAAAAGAGCAGTTAAACTAAAGCTCATGTTAAGATGGGGAAGAAACGAACTAAAGTCAGACAACGTACCCGTAGGCCCATCATGGCCACTTCGTTCACCACTTCAACATCCAAAATGCCCCTCAGTGATTCGTTCTCGGCCTCCGAACACAATAAATCGAATTGTGACACCAAGCTACTTCCTTGGGTCAACAGGTTCAAATCGGAAGAAATCTCGATGTAACGGGCTGACCCCTCTACGCGAACCACCGAGTGGGTAATGCTCTCCTCAAACATTCGGATATCATCAGGGTTCAAGTCAGACTCAAACTCATATCCGTCAACCACCACGTTCTTTCCTTTATCTGCTACCGATGGTATGACGTGACCTGCCAAGGGCGATGAGGGTGCACTCGAGGTTACAACGGTGACATCAAGGGCTCGATTCTCTGCCTCAATAGCGGGAACGTCTGATTGGGTTGCTATAACAACAGAATTTTCCTGGATTGAACTAGCGGGGGTAGATCCGACCGATCGTTCCCCCTCAACGGCAAACGTTGCAACAACACCTCCCTCTGGATCCATCGGGGGAGAATCCAAGTTGATTACTGGCGGAGGAGATGCCGCGAATGCTACCCTCGATCTCTTCAATGGCCCTTCTTCCTCCCCAATCGACGACGAGTCAGTCCAAAGATGGAAGGCCCCAGATGGCTCCTCGTCCTGACACGTAGTCAGGGTCGGAGAGGCTACAATCGATGATTCTACTGACGCTGCCCTCGATGAAGGACGAGGCGCAGGCGTTGCATTAAGTCGAGTGGATACAGCCGGCCGATGGAAAGCTAATTGGGGAGCTTTGACTCGACGAACTCTCCCTGGCCACGACAAACAAACATTCGATAGGTAAGATTGAAATAAAAGAACGGAAAGGAAACAGGGCCCTTGTCTCACCTGTTAGGGTCCTACGTCCATATTTCTCCCAAAACGTCGACCATGTGAGAATTCCCGCAGTATGGGGAAGCACGGCCTCGACCCATTCTCGGATTCCCTCCAAAAGAGGCGAGGGCAGCTTCTCAGCTGCAGAGCATTGAGATATATCAACAACTATAAACATAAGATGTAAAGAAAATCAAAACAGAGCATTCTACTAGTCATGGGCGAGGACTTACGTGCAAAGTTCCATACTTTCGGGAATCCGATCGGGTCGGCCACAATATATTTGTTTCGAACATAGAAAAAATTGTCGAAGAAATGATGATTGGTTCTGTCATCCATCATGACCACCAAACCTTTCGACCCTTGGGGACGCACATGGATCAAAGTGCCACGAATCTTCTGAAGAGCGAAGAGACTGATCACGTGCTTCAGAGTGACCTCCCTACCGGCCAGCTTCGCATATTTGATGAACATAAGGAATAGCTTGTATAGATAAGGGGAGAGTTGGGCAGGGCACACCTCATAGTAGCAGCAGAAGTCGACCACCAACATGGGGAGTGGGAGCGTGTACCCCACGAGGAAGGGATAAGCATAGAACTAACAAAACCTACGACTGTCAATCTGGACCATGTCTTCTCTCTTCGCAGGCATAATCTCGACGTAACTGGGGATGCCCCACCGCTCCCTTAAGTTCGCTATCCCAACTTCCCCCATTAGAGGAGGAATGTTGACCTGCTCTGCACCATCATCGGCTTTGAAGTCCGCTACTGCCTTCCCCAGACGGGACAAAATTTCTTCCACCGAAGGAAATTCTTCGCATTTCATCAGCTCCAAGTCTCTGGATGCCAAAGCGGGATCCTCAACTGCCAGAGAGATAGCCAGAATATTTCGCGAGAAGAGTCTCCTGCCATTCTAGAACACATCGAAAAAGGAGGAAGGAGCTTTGTGGAAAAGGTAAGGGAATCAAAATTCACTGAGTATAAGGAAGTAAAGAGGATCTCCAGATGATAGAGAGTGAGATGATCTGAAAACACTCTCAAAGATGAATGATGGAAATTGGAAAAGAAATGGTAAATCCCTCTAATTTATAGAAGGCGAATTCTCTAGGACACAAAAACCAATGGTCGCCACTGAAAATTGATCAGGCACGCAACGGCTCAGCCTCTCAAAACGTGCACCATAATGACTACCGTGTGAAGCGACGCTTCTTTTACCGAAATACGGATCTGACCCTTCCCGATCGCGCCATATACATGGTCCGCCCACCGAGGTCGTTAGGACACAACCTCGGCAAATGGAGGAACTAACTGTATTGGCCAAAATCTGACCACATGACCACAATAGCAATGACCTCGTCCTAATCATCTCACAAAAATAGTCGACAAACTCGACTCCGACTCGTTATTATAATTTTTGGCACAAGCAACGAGGCCACAACCCTTCCACAATGAAGGAATGCCTCCTTGACCTAGCTACGACAAATCATGATAAGCTCACGGAGTTTTCGACTATAAATACAAGGTAAAAGAGCTCAAGAGGGGGCTAGACTGCTTCTCCATTTACTCTAACAACCCGAAAAGGGGATTGCAAAACTCTATGAATAAAACCTTGAACCTACGCCAAGGGAAGATCCTTTTCTTTTAACCACCCATGAAGGGAGCAACATGATTGTAATTCCCTGAACCTCTCCAAGGAGAGGCAGGATAAATTTCTATAATTTATAAAGCTCGTCAAATATTATTTCTGTCCGATATTTCTGTGTTTGGTTTCCATCTTCTGATCCAGTATTAATTATGTTTGGCTATGATTTACCCCTTCATCTCTTTTTGATTGATTTGCTTAAAAAGTGTTTAATAACTTTTTAGTCAAACAGATTTTAGACAGAGTCCTACATCGGCAAAACACAAGAGCATTGATGAGTATATAAGTTAATAAGTCTTATGTTTGACCAAAAGACGTTAAAACATTTTTAATTAAAACAATTAATTATAATGAAGGGGTAAATTCTACTCAAACATAATCAACTTCTAATCTATAGATGTATAATAATAAAAAGAATGAAAAGTAAGAACCATCAATATTTATTGATTGTCAAATACCTCATATTTTCATGAGATAGAGAGAATAATCAGTTTACATTCTTAAGAGGAGAGAAGTCTTCTAGAAAGAGTAGCGAAGAAGATCCCCCCCCCCCAAAATAAAAAAGACCCCCTATATATAGTTCTAGGATCCTTGCTGTGTTCTTTGTCCGATGTACCCTCATGTGACGACTTTTTCCGTCGTTGTTTGAATATTGTTTCTAACTTGATGTACATTGTAGATGCTTGGACCGAAGTAGGTCGCGGTGCTTCTCATTATATCGCTACTTGGGTAGGGCCACAACTGGATTGGCTATTATGGTTAGATTTTGACCTATACAGTTAGTCCCTCAGTCCATCGGGGTCATCCCTTGGTGGGCCCGACAGATAGACTGTAATCTCAAATATTTTGGAGAAATCTAACTGTTCACGCATTGGGTAAAGATTTTTAGATTGAGGCAGTGGCGCGATGCTTCAACAATGCCTTTAGACCGTCGAAACCGTTAGCAATCGAAGCATTGTTTGATTCGAAACGTTGTTTGTAGTCATTGCCATTATGACACACATTTTCTGGGGATTTAACCATTTCATGTCCTATCAGTTTTGATTGGCGACTCTTGGGTTTCCCGCTTGGAGCATTTATGTCCCTATAAGTAGGAGAAAAACACCATTCGATTAGCGCACTTTCTTGCCTTTGTTAAAAGAATTTTGTAGATCTACCTCTTTCTTGATACTTTAGATTTTTTTATTCTCTCCTGTTGGCCAGAAATTGACATCTCAAACTCCTCTTTTTTTCTTAGTTCCTTCGTTCTTCTAAATCGAGATAAATGGCTGGTAGTTCTTCCCGTGCTGACAATCCTGCCGCAACTCCGGCGCCGGAAAATGATGTTTTTGCTCCCGGAGGAGTAGAAATGATAGAGGATGGGGGGTTCCTATGGCGGCCGAAATATTGCCTCGTCCTGGAAAGCCATGGAACGATTTCCACAGTCCTTCCGGAGGAGAGACGGAACCTGCTTCTTCAGTTATGACTGAGGCGGGGATTACGGAGCTGAAGGTCACCACGTCGAAATGCTGCTGGCGGTGGGAGATGACATTATACATTTCGACCACCCAGGATATTGTGCTTTATATGCTTTTCCTTTTATTGTCAAGCATACACTTCCTCTCCCTCCTTTGGTGGTAGATTTTTGCTATTTCTACGAGGTGTGTTCGGTTCAGCTTTCGTCGTACTTGTATAATTGTTCCTTATGCTGCTCTAGTTCGCGTATCTTGCCAGTCGGGAGATCACTTTGAGACACATGCTTAATATCTTTGCTCCACAACTCATTCATGGCACGATGATCCATATGCACCAAAGACGAATGAAGAGTCTTGTGGTAAATATGGACAACAGAGCCAACCGTCGTTTCTATGATAACTATTTTTATGTACGGACCGAGCACCTTGTGGAGGATTCTGCAGGGTTCCTCGAGAGATGGAACTTCGCTCATAAGTTTTTATATCTTCTATGGGGATTATAGTCGACCGCTTTTCTTTGGGCAGTATTGAATTATTTTTGTTTTTATAGTCGCGAGAGTACCCCCTGTGCGTGTTGATGACATCCATGAGTGTATGAACGCCATTCTTCCTTATACGGTGGGGGTTCGCGAGTGGTCATCCTTCTATGAGAAATACGGACGTAAGCCCCTTATTGGTAAGTATCGTCGCAGTTTCTGTTCCATTTTACCATTTGAATTTGTTTCTTATGCGACTTTTATCGATGCTAGGGAGAGCACGAATGGCGATGGCCCCTCCTCTTGCATTTCATCAGCCGACGTCCTCCGCTCAGTCCGTCTCGGGGTCTGCCACCCGACCTATGATGAGGGTCGCCGAAGTAGCATCTACGGCCATAGCCGTGTACGCGGAAGTTGTTCCTCAATCTAGGGCTCCGACTCCTGCTATCTGCCCAATGGGGGAGTCTTCCCGTGCCGAGGATGGTGAGGGACCATCAAAGAGACGACGAGTGGAGTCCTAAATTACTCCATCTTCTGTGGTTCGTTCCGAGGATGGCATTCCCTTGATGGAGTCTGAGACGGGGAATGATGCTAACCTGTCTGCAGAGTTAGAGCCTTTCACAGTGACCAACCCGTCGGCAGAGACTCCGGCCATTATAAGTGACCAACAGACTACTACGACAGGGAGTCGGAGTCCCGAGGCTGCTATTGTTACTTCAGGTGGGCCTTCATCATCTGTAGTGGCTCGTGCTTCTTCTTCGAGTGCAGAGAGGGGAAAAGGCATCGTGGTCGATGACTACGAATCTGGGTTCGATCTTGATCCCGATGACGTCAAGATGTTTGAAGAGGACCTTACCTGTACGGTGGTACATGCGGGAGGCCCGTCCCGTATACTTGAAATCTCGTCGGATATTAACCTCTTGGGGGATACAGAAGACCTGGTTCTGTAGTTTTACCTTTTGTGTTCTGCCACCGAGAGCGAGGCTCTCCGGGATGTCCGTGATATTGATTTGATGCACGAAGTGTCCGTTATGGGCGTGGGGGTAAGTTTCTCCTTTCTTTTATGTTCTTTCCATCTTTGGCAACCTTGATCTTAACCAATATTTTCGTCTTACAGACGTACATGGTGGAGATTTTGAGTGCTCGTATGGCCAACACTCGGGCCAAAAATTTTCTGATGATGTTGGAGAAGTATCGGCGCTACCGCAACAAATGTCGTGAGATGCACGAGCGAATGAGGGCGAGCGTTGGTGATCGATCCCTTCATGAGTAACTGGAGAAAAGGGATCAGGAGCTGATGTAGGCTATTCACAAAAGTAGGGATCTCGAGGAGCAACTTTGTGTAAAAGACGAGGAACTTGAAGTGGGAAAAGGGGTTGCCGCAGAGTGTGAGAATCTTTAGGCAAGGGTGCGGTCGATGCAAGCTGAGTTGGACCAGAACGCCATCAGGGTCGAGTCGATGAGTGTGGAATGGATGGGAAAGTTAACCAAGCTTTAGAGAAAGGTTTTCGGGTTGGAGAATATCGAGAGTGCTTGGGCGTCGGCTTCAGCGAGGGCGGCGTCTTTAGAGGACACTATCTGCATCCTTCAATCTGAGTAGGAATCCGAGAGGGCGACGACGACGCTTATGGAGGCAAGGCTCGAAGAGCGTATTGGTGAAATCAACCGGAAATCTTCTATTTTGGGGGACTGGGTCGCTGCTCTTGAGGCTCACAAGGCATAATTGTTAGCCCAAGTCGAATCAGCCTCTGCCGCTATTCCCCGTTATCTGAACGAGCTTTGGTACATACCGAAGCCCATCAGGACATATATAAGAGTTTATGGGAAGCAGGAAATATTTATGAGGCCGTATATGAAGGAGCACGGGAGAGGGTGCGGGAGGCTCTGTTAATTGTGGATATGATCCTGCAACGCCGGAGGCCGACGAGAGTGTTGATGCTGAAGAGGGACTTCTTGGAGATGGTGATGAGAAAGATGGCGGTGATGACGCTGAGTGAAAGATTTGTTCATCTCTGTTTGTGTTGTTCTCTTTTTTTATTAATTGTTTTTTCTATTGTTATATTTGCCTTTGTACTTGCCCGGTTTTAACTGTGTGTAATTTGTGACATATTGTGAAACTGCTTCAAATAAAGAGAAGTTTTCACCAGCTAATGTCTTTTGCGCTTCTATTCCTTTTGCTTTTCACAACTTTCCCATGAAATTTTGGATTTTCATATGGTGAATTCTTGATTTTTAGGGAATTTATTCTCAGCCGGACTGAGCAGGACTTCGTCGTTTGAGTCTGAATAGAGTCTTGTTTGATCTGCCTATTTGGGTGAAGTAACCAGGTGACTTATTTCTTTGAGCAGATTCGCTCTTGATTCAAAACGAGATTATATAATGTATTCGTTATTTTGGACAAAGCCATTCATGACTTGGGTCATCTGGGTGGGACCAAACTAGCGTTGGTTAGAGCGAAAGCGCTTTTCTTTTGGGCGATGGTCCTTGGCCTTATGGCTGTTATTTCGAGCTTTCATCGAAATATTAACCCATCATTACTCGATCGAGGTCGAACTCTTCTTTCTGGCGATGGCACTTGTCCTTATGGGTAATATTTCGAACTTTCGTCGGAATGTTAACCCGTCGCTATTCGAGCGAGGTCGAACTCCCCTCTGTGGTGATGGCCCTTGGCCTTAAGGGTGATATTTCGAGCTTTCATCGAAATGTTAACGTGTCGCTATTCGAGCAAGGTCGAACTCCTTTCTTTGGTTTTAGCCCTTGGCTTCAAGGGTATTATTTTGAGCCGATTGAAATGTTAACCCATCGTGGTTCGAGCGATGTCAAAATCTTCTTTTCGGGCGAAGGCCCTTGGCCGTAGGGGTGTTATTTCGAACCGGTCAAAATGTTAACCCGTCGTTGTTCGATCGAGGTCGAACTCTTCTCTTTGTTGATGGCCCTTGGCCTTAAGGGTGCTATTTCGAGCTTTCGTCGAAATGTTAACCCATCGTTGTTCGAGCGAGGTTGAACTTCTTTCTTTGGTTTTGGCATTTGGCCTTAAGGGTGATATTTCAAGCTGGTCGAAATGTTAACCCATCGTTGTTCAAGCGAGGTCAAACTCTTCTTTTCTGGCGATGGCCCTTGGTCGTAGGGGTGTTATTTCGATCCGGTCAAAATGTTAACCTGCCATTATTCGATCGAGGTCGGACTCTTCTCTTTAGCGATGTCCCTTGGCCTTAAGGGTGCTATTTAATGCTTTTGTTGAAATTTTAACTCGTCGTTGTCCGAGCGAGGTCGAACTCCTTTTTTTGGTTTTGGCCCTTGGCCGTAAGGGTGTAAGCCGGTCAAAATGTTAACCCATCGTTATTCGAGCGAGGTCGATCTCTTCTTTTCTGCCGATGGCCCTTGGCCGTAGGGGTGTTATTTTGAGCCGGTCGAAATGTTAACCCGTCGTTGTCCAATCGAGGTCGGACTCTTCTCTTTAGCGATGTCCCTTGGCCTTAAGAGTGCTATTTCGAGCTTTCATCGAAATGTTAAATTGTCATTATTCGAGCAAGGTCGAACTCTTCTTTTCTGGCGATGGCCCTTGGCCGTGGGTGTGTTATTTCAAGCCGGTCGAAATGTTAACCCATCGCGAGTCCCAGTGTTTTGGAGAGTTTTGGGTATCCTCTAGGGGAGTCCCAGTTTTTTGCTCAACTTGTCTGTTTCCTGGGTGAATCCCAGTTTGCTTAATTTGTGTGTATTGGAGAGTGTGATGCCGGAGAGTATTGAACGTTGCTATCTTGCTAATGTTTGTTTTATGCATGTATTGGAATTTCCCTGTTTAATCTCTTCGTCGTTCGGCCTGGAGAGTCGCCGATGGGCAGGGCGATAAACTGTCTTTTGAACTTTGGTGATGCCCCCCTCGTTGCCTCGTTCAAAACCTCCCCGAGAGAACCCAATCTGGACAACATCTGGGCGAGGGGAAGGAGTACGACTTAGGGGACGTCATTTTCCAGAGGTTGATATGTCTGAGATGAGAGATATTCAAGTTATTTTGTAATAGTTCTTCCACTCTTTAGTTGGAATGCTTCTTTGCTCGCTTGCCCATGCGGCGCTTGTGTTCCTGTTTAAGCGAACAACATATGGTAAACCAAGATGAGATTTTCCTTATCTCGATCCAACGAGTCGATGAACGAGGGTAGCCTTATAGCGTTCGCTCTGCCTAGCATTTAAGTGGTTGATGGAATGGTGGTTTGTGGATTCGGCAGCTGCATTCGGCATTCTTTTCTTCCTCTTTTTTTTAAACATGCCCTGGCTCTACATGGGTTGGATTTTCCTTACCTCGATCCAACGAGTCGATGAACGAGGGTAGCCTTATAGCGTTCGCTCTGCCTAGCATTTAAGTAGTTGATGGAATGGTGGTTTGTGGATTCGGCAGCTGCATTCAGCATTCTTTTCTTCCTCTTTTTTTAAAACATGCCCTGGCTCTTCGTGGGTTGGATTTTCCTTAGCTCGTTCGTGGATCATCTGGTGCGTGGGTCATCCCATAAGATGTGCCCATTCTCTTGCGGGATTTGCGCAACTGGCGTGTTCAGAGGAGAGAATTCTTCTATAAAGAGTTTTATACCCGTGAAAGCCTAGGCATAGAACAGATAATATCACTAGCGGGATGGACTATTATACGGAACTAATAAGAATAATACTATCTCTTTTGATATTTTTCCACATGTAGTGGCGTGTGGTAATGACTAGATTCTAAGAGCCACAAATCGGAGTATTGTAAGTATCCAGACCACTACTCTTTTCAGAGTACGGAGCCAATGATTTGAGAGCCCTAAATGATTCACGTGTGAATTAGCCGAGACCGACGAAATGTACAGTAAAAAGTTTTGAAACTTTTAATGAGAGGTTTAGATTAAACTCGAAAAAAAAATGAAAATCTCTTTGGTTGCTGAAGGAGTACTTTATCCCTAATTTTGAAGGAACTAAGTGGGCGTTTGGACATAAGAATTGTAAAATTCCAAATTAGGGTGAAAAAGATTTTCAAGTGAAAATGATATTTTAAATTTAGAGTTGTATTTGAATATGAATATAATTTTGGGTTGTCTTTGAAGTTTTATGAGTGAAAATTTTGAAAAAATAATTTTTTGGAATTTTTTAAATTTTCGAAAATTTTCAAAATGCATTTCAAATGAAAATTAAAAATTTTATGAACAAACGTTGATTTCGGAGAAAAAGAAAAAATATCTTATGTACAAACGGGCTCTAAGCATCGTAATAAGTAAAATATCTTTATGGCCTAGGAACGTGAACGCAATGGGGGCATCCTTTTCTGACAGTTGGGGCTTTGTTCTATTCAAGTGTATTTGAAGCTAAAATACTCATTTTAGAAGCATTCAACGACCAAGCCCATCTTCCTGAATTAGAACAGTCACTATAACCTTGTAAAAGGGTTCGCAAGGGCTAGCCAGTTTTTGGACCGGTTATTAAAAAATAGTCAACGTTTGTAAAGTTATTAAAAAATAATTATTTTTTTTGCTGCAATAGGGACCGGTCCAGCATATATACTGGAGATTGGTGCACCTGTGTATGAACTTCCAGCATATTATGCTGGAACTCAAAGACGCGAAAAGTTCAGCATAATATACTGGAGATTGGAGCACCTGTGTATGAAATTCCATCATATTATATTAGACCGGTATATTATACTGGAATTCCAGTATACTTATGCTTGAACTCCATTATAATATGCTGGAGTTCCAATATGCTTTCCAATATGCTTATGCTGGAACTCCATTATAATATGCTGGAGTTCCAGTATACTTATGCTGGAGTATTTTCCGGATTTTGAACGGTGTTTTTCTTTCAGATTTACCTTTACATAAAAAGTTGATAAATTTCGATTACTTTTGAAACTGTGACTATTGTTGAATGACCACTTATAAATCTGGCTATTTTTAAATTTCTCCCATCTTTTACACGAATAGGTGGCCATATTCATCGTATATTTTTCTAGCCATATATATAAATTTATACATTGATCATTATGCACAATCATACATATATTATATAACACATAAATTATGCATATATTATACTTTCACCGGCTATTTTTAGTTTAAGCGGTTAGGTAGGCGGCTATTTAATTTGGGTTAATTCTTTTTGTAAAAATAGTAAAGGGCAGGCCGATGCACAAAGCATCCCGCATTCATGCGGGATTCAGGGAAATGTCGTACCCCAAGAAATGTAAAGTAAGTAGTCTATCCTAATGAAAGCATTAGTGGTTGCTTTCACAGCCCGAACCCATAACCTATAGATCAAACGCAGCCAATTTTACCATTGTTCCAAGGCTACCTTTCATGGTAAAAGATAGTAGGAGTAGTTACATATGTAAAATGGTTTATAGAATTTGAAAGTACTAAACTGCAAGCTCATGAAGAGCTATAAAT
>MU689061.1:21284-31418 GCA_026770625.1 Nicotiana glauca | reverse complement strand
GTACGGAGACGTCTGTATTTATCCTCGAGAGGCTGCAGAACCTTTAGGAAAACTTCACTTTATTGGAATTCTTATCGTGCGTACTTGATTCAGCTTGAGATATAATTCTTGAAATTCCTTCCACACGTCTGTAAGCATACGCGAGCGCTCAGTAGTATATGTGCCTGGATGGCTTGTGATTCCGTGATCGATGGGCGAGATGTGATCCCGTGAGTTCGATGTTGGGCCAGTCTACAGGACTTGAGGCCGGATCTTTGCCTATGGCTTGAGCACCGAGGTGCTGATTTTGCGAGCTGGTATTATGAACTTATATGATCAGTATTGTTCCTATTAGCCGGAATGGCAGTTTTGGTATTCATGTGATGAGATGTTATTATATGTCTTGGTAATGATGACGGAGTCTGCGAGATAATAGATGAACTGTTAGTGATTCGTTTTCTATTGTGATTCGTTGTGTAGCCCCAAGTTATGGGCGCGTGAATAATATTTTCGTATTCCTAGTTGGGAAGTGTAGTACAATATGTATGTCGTTATGAGTTCGGACTCAGAAAGATTAAATGGCTGTGTATTACGTATATGATAGTGGAAGGTATGCTGAAATACTGAATTGAAAGGTATTTTCTATGTGTTGTGATTCGAGTAGGTGCAACGCAGGTCCATGTATCAATGTTGATGATATAATACATGTAGTATTGAGATTTACGTCGTTGCTATACATTGTGATGCCTTGTCAAGCTGTGGATGTTTTGTTAGGATGGTTTTGGTGATTCTCTGGCAGGTGGATAGGCTCAATTACAAAGGAAACTCTGCCGAAGTCTTTGGAAAAGATGTGGGGGCTTAGTAAAAATTTTGTTGCCTAGAGTGGGCTTAACTGTTGCGGAATGAATGAGAGAATTGCAAAAGAGTTATAATACTAGATGATCTGTGTTTTCACAACTTATAAGTGATTTGAGATTGACCTCACTATAATATTGTGGTTTCATTAGGGTAAAAGTATTAAAGATTTATTGAGCGTGTCCTGGTATTTGGCTTCGAGCCAAGTTGGGGACGTTGCTATTGATTAACTAATTGCACTGTGAGGTACTATGTTGGTTTTATCTCAAGGTATGTTGGCGGATCAGTTTTGGTCACGGAAATTGAGCCGAGAATGGCGCGTGTAAGGGAAATTTTTTGATAAAGGATATATGGTGCTTCATAGATGTGAGAAAATACTAGAATGTTTTGAGCTGTTGTTGATAAAGAATGCTCAGTGCATAGAGAATAAAGATGGTTGTTTGTATCTGTATGACATCATGTTCTACGGTGTCAGGGTGCTAATAAGGCACGAGTGGTTCCGTTAATTTAGGGCAGGTGAATTATAACTGAATAAGAGTGAATGACTCTCGAGAATGGTTTTACTGTGTTCAAGATTTTGCATGTAACAATCAGGTGTCTTAAGTTTGTGTATGTGGCTAGAGACTGTGTTTTCATTAGAAAAGATCAAGACTTTATGGCACTTTGTGTTAATCATGGGATCCTACGTATCCGCATTTGGAAGGTAATGGTAAACGAATTCAGAATCGCAGCAAATTCTTAAAAATAAAGCATTCTGGAATGTCGTATTTTTGGGAAACGTTTGAGAGAGTATTCGGTGGCCTATGGGTCTTAGACAGTGTGGTCTTATGTTCGAGTCTCGTGTGGTAGGCCTGGATTGAGGCATTGTGATGCTACGGCAAGGGAGAAATATCAAGTGGATGATGAATAAAAAGAGAAATTTGATAGAAGGAATAGCTTGATAATAGACCGAATCGGTATGGTAAAGATATGATTAATTCCTTGTATGTGTTCGAAGTAATGGGCTTTTACAGGCAATTTGCAGCAATGCTCTTGAGTTTTGACGGCTTTCTCAGCTCGAATTAGATAGAAGGATTCAGTCCTGGCAGTTTAGCTCGAACAAATGGAGCTGGCAGAGATGTTCTTGTTAGGTTTTACCGTGGTTTGAAGATGAGTATATTTCTTATGGGTATGCGAAGCATGAAGTGTATAATGATTTTTCTTCTAATTGGGATCAATGAAGGTTCTTGAGTAGTTAAGTGCGTCAATGTCTGTGACGCGGAAAGGAGATAAAAGTTCTCATATTATCCTAATGTGGTATGATATATGCGTTATGTTGTGGAGAATTGAGATTTGCGTGTTCAATGTCTTGATTCAGTTCATAATGGGAAGTCGTTAAATTTGTGAGTAGCACAGGCAGCTGCAGGTGATTTAAGAATCAATATTGCTGATGATTAAGGAAAATGGTACTGCTATTCTAGTGAATGACGGGGGTATATGTTCAAAAGAAAGGGGCAAGGTAATGTAAACTGATAATACTTTGCTTGGTATGTTAAATTTGGGTTATGATATTAGATAGCAGACTGGTTGTCCCAATGTCAGGTTGTCTAGACTAATGTGTTATGGACTATGTCAGAAAATGCCACAGGTTGCGTGGCAAGGTGCATCAGATTATGTTCTAGTAGGGTAGTTTGTATTCCAAAGACCAGCGAACAGCTGGCAAGTATTTCTTTATTAATTGGGCCTTCGTGACGGATGTCAGTGCAGAGGTTTCTACCATTGATTCAGTTTCGGTATTGAGGGACTTGTTCGGATGCGTTTCTTGCGGCCAGGCATGAGACTATATATGTTTATTGTAATGAGCAAAGTGACTCGATGTGCATTTCCTTTTGTGAGGTATATATGTGTGGATCGGGTGGCACGCCGCCATGGGTATGGTATTTGGAGCGGGTGGCACGCCGCCACGGGTATGTTACCTGGATCGGGTTGCACGCCGCAACAGTTTGATGTTGGGAATAATTTTCGATATGTTACTTGTTATGCACTACTTCCTGTTTTCTGAGGAAAGCTCGTATTGGGTGTTGCCCGGCGGATAGCGCATCGGTTGTGTCCTTTCAGGATTGAGTAGTGTATATTAATTGTTTCACCGTGGGTGTGATGGATTGCTTGGTTTCAGACCTCGATCTATGCGTGGCTGACCGTGTTGAGCTTGGTGACTTTAGGTGCCTCAGGGGTAATAGTGTTTGGATAGAATACTGAGTTGTGACAAAGGCACGTGATGTTATGACTGTTCGAGGAAGATTCAGATACTCTATTTCTATGATGTCAGACGGGATCTCAGTTCTGTGTTGTAATGGTACTGTTGAGCTTGAGTTACAGCTCTTTTGTTTGAGTCATTGTCATGATTTGAGTATGTTCAGATCGCCCATCATTGGTGCGTGGATTATGCAAGTTGTGGCTTAGGCCTGTGATGAGGGGTCATATCACCAGAGTGGGGTGTTGAATTCGAGGTGATTGTTGGAGTCATTAATGAATGTGAACAGATTTGATTACAGCTGGTTGGAAGAATAATATTGAGGTTTGGCTCGGAAATTTGTTGTGGTATTAGTCAATAAGGAAGTGGCTTCATGATCGGTTGATCCGAGAAAATGATACAGTTTACTGCGTGTTTCATTATTCGTCGGTAGTAAATGAAAGTTCTAGAATAAGACCTTTGCTGATAAGAGGTGTTTCCATCGGTATTCGGGTGTTGTGGGCAACTGTTGTATATAGAGGCTATCATTTCGAGTGTTGGATTATGTGATTTGTTGCATGGGTTCACCTGAGGTTTCAAGTATGGGTTATGATAGTTGGTTCGGGTTATTCTGAGTAAAAATATGAAGTTATGATCTTGTGTAAAATTTCAGAAGGTGAAATGTAGTTCTATGGTTTATGGACTAGATGGATTGTGAAATTTTAGCTGTGTTGTATTATCGGTGCCTATGTGAGTTAGGGTGACGTGGGATCACCCTGGGTATATGCCTGGTGAGGTTGTTTAGTTCTTGGTTGGCTTCTAGTACACCTCCGGGTACGCTCGAGGACGACGTTTGTTTAAGTTGGGGAGAATGTGACGACCCGACCCGTCGTCTCAGGTATTTCCGCCATGTTTTCCCCGTCTTATGCTTCTATATGTTTCATTACATGTGTATGGTGAATTTGAAGTAATTCGGATAGAGTTTGGTTGGAAATGAGACACTTAGTCTCTTTTAAGAAGACTTAAGTTGGAAAAGTTAACCGGATGTTGACTTATGAGTTAGAGGGCTCGGAATTGAATTCCGATTGTTTGGTTAGCTCCGGAAGATGATTTAAGGCTTAGGAGCACAATCGGAAGTAATTTTGGAGGTCCAGTGAAGAAGTTAGCCTATATTGGCGAAGTTGGAAATTTGGCGAATTCCGGTTGATAGGTGATATTTTGATCCGGGAGTCAGAATCCAATTCCGAGAGTTGCAGTAGTTTCGTTAGCTGATTTTGGACTTGTTTGCAAATTTTCAGGTCATTCGGACATCGTTTGTTCGGGTTTTTGATTGGATGTGAGATTCGGAAGTTTTAAGAAAATTTAGACTTTGATTTGTTGATAAATGAGGATTTTGATGTTAATGATAGCGTTTTTATGATTCGAGCAAGTTTGAATAAGGTATTAGGTCATGTCCGTGATTTTGGTTGAGGTCCCGAGGGCCTCGGGGTGATTTCGGATGCCCAACGGGGATTTTTGAGTTGAAAGTTGCAGCAGAAATTGCAGAGCAGCGATTCCTCTCTGCGATCGCGTAGGTCTGGCTGGTCGTTTAGTGCGATCGCGTGAAGGGTAGTGCGATCAGGTAGAGTCGGAGTTTGGTTCACTGCGATTGCGTAATGATTCCTGCGATCGCATAAGGTAAAATTGAGGGACTGGATTTTTGTTCTCCGCGATCGCGTGACTTGGGATGCGATCGCGTAAGGTTAAATAGCTGGGCGGACAGAAGGGTTATTAAATATTTCATCCGCAAATTTAGTTCATTTCTTCACCAGTTTTGAGCGTTTTGGAGAGCTTTTGGACTGGAAGTAAGGAGATTTCGACTGGGGATCGTTGGAGGTAAGTTTTATGAGTTAATTACATATTTTTATACAAGAATCATCTATGGAATTCATGAATTTATGGCTAAAAATCAAGAAAATTAGGGCTTTGAGCAAAAATCTTAAAATTAGGATTTGAGGGGCCATTTGTGGTCCGAATTGGGAGTTCTTGGTATGTACGGAATCGTGACGAGACGAGGAGTCCGAGAATGTGAATTTCGAAATTTTTTGAGACGTGGGCCACGGGCTCGGGTTTTGCAAATTTCGTGAATTTTGATATTTTTCCATTCGGTAATGTCCCATTTGCATATTATAATTTATTCGCTCTGGTTTTGGTTAGATTCGGCACGCGTGGAGGCTAATTTGAGGGGCAAAGGCTTCGCGAGCGAGGAATTCCACCGGTTCGAGGTGAGTAATACCTGGGAATGATATCCTGAGGGTTTGAAACCCCGGATTTGCACATCTTACTGCTGTATTGTGGTGACTTGTACGGTGGACCTGAGCATGGGGTAGAGCACCTTTGGGGATAGTGACTTGGTCCGTCCCGGTTGTTGGTTTTTACCGCGTATTTGCAAATGATTTATTGTTATCATTATGAATTTTAGCTCATTGCCATACTTGGGGCTTATTGCTGATTGTTTGAACTCTTTATGAACTATCATCACTGTTTCCCCTCACTATTTAAATTATGATTTGAACTCAGACCGTGTGATTTACACTGTTTTATGAACTCAGCTATATTTTACTCAACTTGGAGTTTTAAACGATATTTGAACTATCATTTGAGCTGAGTAGTATTGTTTTACTGATGCCCGAGGGGCTTTTTGACCATTTTTGGACTAATTGAGGCCGAGGGCCATATGTGAGGGCATGATGAGTGATGTGAGGAGGCTTTCAGGCCTCGAGTGTTATGTGTGCATATGCATATACATGCATGGATCGGACTGCACGCTGCAGTAGCATATTGCATGGATCGGACTGCACGCCGCAGTAGCATATTGCATGGATCGGACTGCACGGCGCAGTATTATTGCGCTTGGCCTGAAGGAGCCCCTCCGGAGTCTGTACACACCCCCAGTGAGCGCAGGGTACCCATGGATCGGGCTACGCGCCATAGCGGTCATATGAATTGCATTGCATTCATACACCCACTCCTGTTTGCACTATGCGGCATGACATTTAGCACTCATATATCATTGGCATACATATTATTACTTGCCTTGTTGGCCAGATACTCTGGTGTTACTTGTTATGGAGTGCGGAGCCCGAGGGGCTGATATTGTGCTTGTTGAGTTGGGAGTGCTGAGCCCGAGATGGCTGAGGTTGTACTTGGTGAGTTGGGAGTGAGCCCACGGGGCTGATACTGCACTGAGAGGTTGACACTGAGCCCAAGGGGCAGATTTCTGACTGTTTCCTACTTGTTGAAACTTATTTTGCAACTGTTGAAAAGACATACTTTCAAAAGAGATTTTTAACTGAGCTTGAGGTTTTCTAAAGTATTTTCTCGATGTTACGGTTTTACTATCTTTCTCAGAGGGTTGTACTGTCTTTTATAGCATTTTGGTGTGCCCATACGTGTTTTCTTATCGCTCAGTTATTATTCTCTCTTATTACCACTGAGTTGGAAGTACTCACTTTACTCCCTGCACCTCGCGTGCAGTTGCAGGTACTGTTTCACCCGGTAGCGGGTTAGTAGCGGATTTAAGGTATTGCTATCGTAGCTAAGCAAGGTGACCGCTGGCATTCGCGGCACCGAGACTCTTCTCCTTCTTGTTTTCCAGATTTTACTCTATGTATTATATATTTTAAATTGTAATATGAATCCTCCTAGATGCTCGTGACTTGTGACACCCCGGTCGGGTTGTATTGGGATGGAATTGATAGTTAAACGCCACTTAGATGTATTTTCTATTCATTATATTTAATAGCTGGTTAATAAGAGGATTTGGGGGTTGTTGGCTGGCCTTGTCTTCACGAGAGGCGCCATCGCGACCGGGTATGGAATTCGGGTCGTGACATTTTGGCGATCAAAATACTGTTGATCTTGTATTGTGTTAAGTCGAGTGTTATTCTGCTGTTTACTGTCATCTGCCGTGGTTTGCTCCTGGTGATTGAGGCTGTGATTGAGTTTGCTTGGTTAGTTTGTTGCTGTTGCTGATTTTCTAGAGATCTAATTCTCTTTTCCTCACATTTTCTAATCAGGTACACTTCTATTAGCTATTGATGTAGTTCAAATTTGAGAGATGGAATACAAAATGCTCTTGTTGTTTCAATTTGTTTTACCAGTATATACATACATCAATTTGATCTATATAGATTTTAGTTAGAAAATTTGTATTCATTAGGAATAGTCAAATTGTAACCAAAATTTTAATTTTTGGAGTGTTACTGCCATATTTGAATTCTGACTGTGATGTATTTGTAATAATACTTTATAGAACTTAGAATCTTAGTATTAATAAGACAATTGTTAGATTTAGGATATTTTTACTGTCATTCTGCAATAAAAATCGAAGAAAAAAAATTCTACTGTTTAGTTTTATGTTATAGAAATAATTTGATAATTAGAAATTAACAAGGAAACAAAAACGAATATTTTACATACTTAATCCTTTAGCATGTATTAGCATTTCGGTAGTTCAACTCTGCATGCTTGAGTATGTTAATTTCAATTGATAATAATAGTTAAGATCTGTTTATAATGATAGTTTAACATGTAATAGTTTAATAATAAGTTTAGTTAATTTGGATATGTCGAAACAGTAAAGATCAAATAGGAATTCAGTTTGCATTAATTAACTTCTGGTAATAATTGTAACTTTGGTAGTACCTTAGATCTTCTATGAAATTAGTAATTACACATATGTAACTAGATTTAGATCAGTGTTTAACGTTTTTGGTCAACGTTTGGGCCTAGACTAGCGTTCAGGAACGAACAGCCCAGTTCAGGACATGACGGCCTCAATAGGCCCAATTTTGACATTACTTGCTCAGTCGAGCCTGGCCCGACCAGATTTATTTGAGGCATACCTGTGTTTTGTTCTTTCCGTAGGCCCTCTTCAAGGCCCAAAAGGATGTAATAGTTCATAAACTAAATTGAAATAGCTACTAAATAACAATTAATTAGGATTTTTCTTTCGTTTTATAGACAAAAACCAATAGAAAATATAGTACATTTAGGATGGACTTTAAATAAAAATGGAGACGAGCCTTGCCAAAAGCAAAGAGTAAATCACGGGGCCCTCAATAAATGATCAATTTTAAAAAATACTTAGACTTGGAAGGACCGTTTAGCGAATTTTATGGTCTTTCCTAAAGTTAAACAAACACATAGATGCTTTAGGCGCGATTGATAATAATAATTACTTTTCCTAAATACGGGTGCACATTTATGTGACCCAAATCCAAATCTCAACGAAGCCGAAATGTGTCAAAAGCCACGGGCGTACTGGTACGGCGTGGTTCGAGATACATTTTTATGACGTTGCAATTCTTGTAAAAATAAACAATAAATACAATAAAAGCGGGATAATAATAAAAAACACATAAAAATCGAATATATATGGAAATCAGATAAAATCAAATACGAAAGTTGAGCGACCGTGCTAGAACCACGGAATTTGGGAATGCCTAACACCTTCTCCCGGGTTAACAGAATTCCTTATCCGGATTTCTGGTTCGCGGACTATTAGCAAAGTCATATTTTCCTCGGTTCGGGATTCAATCGATGACTTGGGACACTATAAATCTCCCAAGTGGCGACTCTGAATAAATAATAATAAATCACGTTCCGACTGTCCTTTAAGTGGAAAAACTCCTTTATTACGCCCTTCGCGGGGTGTATTAAAACTTCATGTATAAAGGAGGTGTGACAGCTCTGGCGACTCTGCTGGGGATAAGAAATCCAGAACTTCAGTTCAGGGTTTAAGAATTCGAGCTTGGAATAATTGTTGTATTTGTTTATATCTGATTTCCTTATATGTTCATGATTAATGTGCTAAATGTTTACCGCTTTGATATTATTTGAATTGTATATAAACTGTGCCGAAAACCCTTCTCTTCTCACCTCCGGGGATGTGCTTACTGGTTGAGACTCCATATTCTGTTAGTGTCAATACCTTTAAATAAGAAAGAGACCGGACAAGTTACTAAGCCGGATGGCCTTTTGGTTCCCGGTACGTAGCCCCTCCTCAACTCGAGTTGTCCGCTCGGGTACATAGTCTAGAACATATAACCAGGTTTTGAACCTAGAATAGGCACGTTATTTGCATCACGTATGACTTAGGGGACTCAACACAGGGGTTGGGTCCGTCTAGGACAGGTAACCAAATGTGAAAAGACCATCATGACTACGTGTTGCATTTATTTGTCTCGGACCATCATGCTGACCGGTTAAAACAGAGAGGGAGAGAAAAAGAAAATTTTGTGAAATTGAGAGAAAGAGAAAAAGAGAATTAATAATTGTTTGATTCTTAGAAAAAAACCGATACCCAAATACTGTCGAAACTCTGCCGAAATTTTGTGAAGGGGTTAAAAAATAGAAATATTGTTGATTTAAAGAAAAAGAAAATATAAAAAAGAGTTTTTGGGTTATTGAAAATAAATAAAAATCGTTATTTTGTCTTGTTTCCAAAAAATTTAAAAAAAATATAGTTTGTTTTACCAATAAAAATAGAAAATTTTGTCTTCAAAGAATAGTCTGGATATTTGATTTTTGCCAAAATTAGAAAGGAAAAAAATGGTTTGTCTTAAAATAGTTTAACCGAACTACGCTGGTTTGATTCTCGCTACGGTGAGATACGTAGGCAATCCTTAACGGGTCCAACCACACCTTTTTGCACAAAATAGCGAGAAAATGTAAAAATTTTGACTTTTGTTGTTATAAATAAATTAAGTGATGCCGAATGTCCCCAAAAGGGCGTCAAAAGGCTGTTTTTGAAAATGGCTACTTTTGAATCATTTCCTACCAGTTAGCGAACACAGCCTTAAAATCTTCTCTTGAAAGTACTGAAAGGCCGTATTGATAAAGTAGTTTTTTTTTTACTTGTAAAAAGTATAATTGAAGAACAAAATATATAGTGTTTTTCTTTTAGGTCATAAATAAGTGATTAAATCACATTAATAAATGTGCAGGATGAGCACGACTCAGAATGAATCATTCTTGCATAAGATCCCTTTGGAGTTACGTCTGTGGTGGAACGATTTGGGCAAAGAAGGGCAAGATGAAGTGAA
>MU689060.1:0-55230 GCA_026770625.1 Nicotiana glauca | reverse complement strand
TTATGTTTTACCTCAGTAGGGCCCTGACCTTCCTCGTCACTACCCAACCGAGGTTAGGCTTGGCACTTACTGAGTACCGCTGTGGTGTACTCATGCCCTTCCTGCGCATGTTTTTCATGTGCAGATCCAGGTACTTCTGGGCGAGCACATTATCAGTGATCCAGGTGCTATATTCGGAGACTTGAGGTACATCTGCCGCGTCCGCAGACCGAAGAGTCTCATTCTACTCTATCTTGTAGTTAGCAGTTCCATTTCATGTATTCAGTTTTTTAGACATTTCCGGATATTAGAGCTGTATCTTATGATTCTCTTAGCCTGTGTTGCCCGTGGGTTTCCGGGTCTTTGGGATAGTTTCAGAATGCTAAGTGTTAAAGTGTATGTGCCAGGAGGCAATTTATATACATTATTCCCGTTATTTAGTTTTGATTATAAATTTTCCGCAAATGATATTACTTCCGCAAGGTGTTAGGCTTACCTGGTCGCGAAGACTAGGTGCCGTCATGACGTGTTCACAATTGGTGAACTAGGGTCGTGACAAAGAATAAGGAAGCATCAATCTATCATTATAATCCAAACTCCGTATTGAATTGATGTAAAGATGATGAAATTCCGAGTCTTGTAGTCTTCAATGCTCTTCCAAAGCTTCTAAGGTCAAACGTCCCTTCAAAAATATTTTTGTAGTATATTATCAAGTAGGAACAAACACGGACGAAACTACCCTCTTTGAGCCGAAGTGGGAAAACCTACAAACTTTTTACACTTCATGCGTTGCAAGGTGCATTGCATTAGTGCATTTTGCTCGATTATAAACTCTCTGAACTTAGCTTGTCTGACAAATTTTTGTACTGATGTCACGCACTATGCATAGCATTAGTGCATTTTTCTGTCAGGCCCAAAAACTACAAGTCTCTAAATTTCTCACATTTCTTAAGCACATTTGCACTAATGCGTCGCTATGTGCTTACGCGTGGTGCGAGGCATTTGTACAAATGTCATAACCCTTGCGCTTTCTTCCAACTTTTGTATGCAACGCCGGCCCATAAGCCCTGACACGATCCCGATTTGATTCCTTGGTTTTTACTGAGACGTCAAAGCTCTAAGTATTCGATTTAGCTCCAAAACATCTTCTTAACTCGAAATCATCTCCTACAAAGTTTAAAGCACAAAACAAGTGCGAATCACTATTATTTAAGCTTAAACACGCTCAAAGTGCCGTAATTGAAATGCAGACTATGGCTAAAACATGGAATACTAGCCTACCAACATTAGTAGACCAAAATTTAATTGATTGTGCAATTTCGAATGATAAAATGAACAAATTTCTTCCTAATATAGCATTTTATTCAAACCTCATGACAAATGATACATTCTCTCTCTCTTTTTATTGTTCGATTTCATACTATTTTCAGCTGATTGAAAATAATTTACTAGTATGTAGTAGTTAATAAAGATGTCCAATCAATCTTTAAATAATTTTTGTAATGTGATGAAAGCATCTATAACATTTTAAAACTCCGGTTATATTTATTTTTCTAACTTTAGAATGGAAATTATAACTCATACTTTCAAACACAATTGGGTTCTAAAAGACTAAAACTAATTGGAAAATCAAAGAACAATTTAATGACGATTTGTCGGCTTCCTACGAGCATCCAAGTATCCAACAGATTTAAGCAAAAGCATATTCGGGAATTTTTTCACTATGCCAGTTCAAACGAAAGCTGCCTTGTGATACCTTTATCCCAGCAAAATCCCAATTCAGATTTTCCCCTTCAAGTAAAATGTGGATTACACTCGATCAAGGTTCAGCCATAACCCTAAGAAAATTTACAAGTCACAAGCAAGCTACATTTTGGATATTAGGTTTGGGTCGTGGATCGCCCTTGTGGACCGATCCGATCCGTTTAAAAGAAATAAACCTAAAAGAGGTTACCTAAAAAAGTTAAAACTACCTTACCTTAAAATAAGTGGGAGACATACGATCAGTTTTTGTGAATGATTTTTTTTCTTTCTCTTGAAACTTCCGACCTTTATAATTCTCTTCCAACAAAGAATAAAAATGTGCAATTCTCCCAAAGAGAAACACATAGTAAGAACACGAGGCATCTAGCTTGTGAGTTAGAAATTTGGTTCCAAGAGAGGAAAGTAGACTTGGAAAATTAACTTGGCAGCAATTATAACGATTTAATTTTACTGCGCATAATAATGTACACAATTCGTTGTTTTTGCTCCGTAATTCTTTCACTACACAAAGACAGCCACCATTTCTATCAGCACAAAGCTTACTCCCGCAGTAAATTGAAATAACAAGTAAAATTTGACTATTCCTATAATTCAGAATAAAGCTGATACGGATCTTAAATTAAGTTTTACAGCTTCTAACCAATAAGCATCAACAAAATATTAAGAATTAGACTTACAAATGAGAAGTGTTGCAATTGCATAACATTCTGAAAAGAACAAACTATGGGTGTGTTTGGTACGACGGAAATCATTTTCCGAAAAATATTTTCCCATTTTCCACTATTTTGATAGCACAAAATGGTTTGGAAAATATTTTCCTAGATATCACATTTTCTGTTTTCTGTTTTTTCATTTTTCTGCACCACTCACCCAATCCACCCCCACCCCATCCCCCCCCAAAAAAAATTTACTTTTTCTTTTGTATTTTCTATTTTCTACTTTTTGTTTTCCTGCGCCACCTCAACCCCCTTCACCCCCTCCCTCCCCCACAATACTTTTTTTGTTTATTTTTTTCTTTTTTTTATTTTATAATTTCAGTTCTAAGTTTTTCATTTTTCAGTTTACAAGTTCGAAATTTTACGAGTTCCAAAATTATAAGTACAAAGGTTTATATGTTTGGAAGTTTTGTAGATTTAGAAATTATAGAGTTTACGGGTTCAAAAGTTTAGTGGTTTAGAAGTTTATGAAATTTGTGAGTTCAGAAGGTTGTTGGTTCGAAAATTTATGGCTTCATGTTTATTGTATCTAAATTATTTATGAATACTTTTAAAAAGTTATTTTCCTTAATTTACGTAGCAAACACCGAAAAATGAATAAAATTACTACTTCTTTTCTCGAAAAATATTTTCCACAAAAAACTTTTCCGTTATACCAAAACACCCTATATGTGCAGATTTTTAACAATAAAGTAAAAATTAATGTCGTAGAATTGAACATTCATTCAAGATATATCATAATTCATCTTCTTAATTTGGCGTCACACATAGCGGAGTCGAAAACACCCTATATGTGCAGCTTGTTTGGATTGTTGTTACATGTTATTTTATAATGTATCGTATTGTATTGTTTGATAAATATAATATTTGAATAGATTATGTCGTTTGTCGTCCTGTCATGAAGTCGCTCACCAACAATATGAAGAATAAACATACAACATACTAAGAAAAATAGGATATGGAAATAATTATTTAATATAAGGAAGGGCAATATGAGAGAAAAAAGCAAGGAAATGACGCCACCACATCAAATCTACCGTTTTATAAAGTGACACTTTTCGTCGTTACGTAACGATTTATTTAATGAGACGATACATAAGAAACAATCAAAACAAACATTATATTTAAAGTAACAATACGATACAATACGACGAGTAAGCTAAGAACCATCCAACCAAGCTGCTAGGAGAGCAATCAAATCCAGGCTCAACGCAAAACCTAATTAGATAAAGTAGTTGTTGCAGCTTGCAATAGTTAACATTTTTTGAGTAATAACATATAACTAGGGAAGTTAGTTGGAATAAGTCATCCAACAATAAAGAGTTAATTAACCCCATTTGCCAAATTGCTGTCTTCAAGCAAGGCGTAGATTACGATAACCATATTCTCCTTCATTTTGAAGATTGGGGTGCAACGATTGTAGGCGAAAAGCATAGAGGTTGTGTACTCCATTGGCAAATGCCATAGCTGAGTTGTACTGTCCCTCATTTTCCACTACACCATACTTTGGATCTTCACTTTTTGCTTCCTTAATTTGATGAACCAATTAACTTTTTCTTGTTAATTAACAATCCAATAAATCAATTAAAAAAAAACAATTTATTTAAAAAGATACTTACCAAATCAAGCACGAGGTTTCCATGTTGCTCTTCTAAGTTCTTCACCTATTTTAGTCACATAAAGTATCCGTTGCACTTTGTAATATATTCCCAAGCGAAATGAAAGGAAGGAAATTCAAATCAAAGATAAACTAAAAGGAAGACTAACCTTCTTCCTGAAGGTATCTGTTTGAGTCTTGATCACGTGGTACTGTATGTAATGTGATTCATAGAACCACTTATAGTTAAGTACGTATATAATACATATGGAAAAAGAATTTTAATTTTGTTTGCTGACAATGTAAAAATAATTACATTAAATGTATATCTGACTTACTCCTGATATGTTCTTCACCATCCTTTTGGATTTCAAACTCATACATAATGTATTCTTAAGTGGTTTGATTGTTTACATATTTTTAAACTTTCTATAAAAATTTAGAAGAATTAAATATATCATGGCCGAGACAAAGGAGCGTCTTGTTTTTATTTTTACTAGCACTAAAATGCTTTGGGTGTGGTTTGTGTGTTTCTTTCAGTTTTAAATACTGTGAATTGAGATGACTTTTAGAGCTTCTCTCTAACCATCAAAATCAGACCCTGCAAATTCCCTAATAACATTACTCCTCCGCCGAAATAACTCCTTAAAAACTGCAATGGACATTCACACTATTCAAGTGGAGCTTCCCCCAAAACCACCTGATATCCCACCTGACCAATCAACTGTTCTTTCCTCGTTCAAGGAAAAGCTACTGACCAATGACCATGAGAAAAACTTCTCTTTGTCCTCAACACTATCTCATTTACTACATATGGCTATCGACCCCATCGAGGTGGATACAATCACATAGTCCAAATAAGTGGAGAAGACAAACAACGCATTACTATCCTTGGAGATTCTCAGTAATAATCAAACTCCAACAGAAAAAAATACTTCATCAAGTACTTAAATGAAAGATCACTGAAACACTGACCTATGGAAGCCTTCTATCTGGGAGAAGGCTACTACACAGTTAAGCTCAATAAAGAAGAAAACATGGCAACAGCCCTACAAAAAGGCTCCTGGTTCATTTTTGGCACCTTCTTTTCAGTACAACGGTGGGAGCCCAATTTTG
This sequence comes from Nicotiana glauca, assembly GCA_026770625.1. NCBI lineage: Eukaryota > Viridiplantae > Streptophyta > Magnoliopsida > Solanales > Solanaceae > Nicotiana > Nicotiana glauca. The sequence continues at coordinate 50,058 of MU689060.1, read as the reverse complement.
TGCCATCAAGAGCAAAACAAACACTTACTGCAATCTGGGTAAAATTGCCAGAACTACCCACAGAATTTTACGATGAAAAGATCCTAACAAAAGTTGGAAACATAAGAGGGCGACTCCTCAAGGTGGATGCATGCACTTCTGCAGCCCTTCGAGGTCGTTATTCTAGAATTTGTGTGGAACTACCCCTAAATAAACAAGTTAAACCCTATGTGTGGATTGGCTCTCATAAGCAACAGATCCTATATGAATGCAAAAAGCTCCTCTGCCTAAATTGTGGCTTCTTAGGACACTACTCCGGCCAGTGCATAAAAAATAATACTCAACCAAAAGCCCCAGCAACAAAAGGAAAAAAGCACAACAACAAAATCTACTGCAAAACAACACGCAAGAAGTACAGGAAAAAATCCACCAAATCGACCAACAAATCTCATCAGAGGAAGTGCAAGCATTAACAGAGGAATGGCAAACTGTATCTTTCAAGAAAGGTGCCAAATCTATAGGTAAATTTCTTACATCTCAAATCTATAATTACAAAGCAAGACCTAATCAAAGTAGTAAGGGTGTTAAAATTATCGATAGAATCCCTCACACAGGCCTTCAGCACGTTCAAACGCCTCGATCAATGGCTAATATTTCCCAAAACCAGTTTTCCTCCCTCTCTACACATAACATGATTTTGGATAATCCCAAAAACCATTTAGAAAAGTTACCTGAATCTTTTCTGCGTAATATCGCTAATAGGACTGTTAATACGAATGACCCTAATAAAAATATTACTAACAATATTATCATACCTAATAACCCTACCCTTACAAACAAAGATCCTTTTGATAATTCTAAAAAAAAAATTCAAGTGTGTGTCAGACACTAGGGCACCCTCTCCTAACCCCTATCGCTGGGGAATCAATGAGGGTGAAAACCTCCCTAACCCACCTCCAGGTACCCCTATCAATAAGGGTAATACAAATATCATTACCCATCTGTCAATGCATGAAGCTTCCTTGTTCCAAATGGCCAATGCCAAGGAACACGTAGCCCAAAACCAAATTATCTCTCCTACTAATAAAACTATTACGCTACCCCATTCATTTAACATGTGAAATGATATCACAATCATTGAAACTGATTCTGTGTCTTCCCAAGAACCAAAAATCCTCTCTAAAAGCGACCTTCTTCAGCAACACAATGCCCAGACTACACATAGCCAACATGAGACGATACAGATTAATCAACTCCTTCGTCTCCAACAGAACATGGCAAACCAAACCAACACAAATCAACCTTCATCTCAACCTCCAACAATACTAATTCAACCCCATATGCCGGAGAACCACCTGCCGCAGTCATGGTGTAACTGGGATTGATGGGTCATGCCCTTTCCTTCACCATCATGCTCAATGGGAGCGAAATAATAATTGTCTTCCACAACTCACACTACCTAGCACAACTTTACTTCCAAATCATGCGCCAGGATCCTTCAGGAAAAAATAACTCATCTATGTGATTTTAAGTGGATCTGGGAACTCAAATGCCCAAACAAAGTTAGATACTTCCTCTGGCAATGCCTTCACAACAGAATACCTTGCCGTCAGTACCTTCAACATATTGGCATCAACATTGATAACAATTGTGCCATGTGCCACAATGAAGAAGAATCTCCAAGGCACATCTTCCTCACTTGCCCCATTGTCCAAAGCTTGTGGGAACATCTAGGGATAACGGTATCCTCTAATTCAAACGAACACTGGCTAATCTGGTGAAAAACCAAACATCCAATTTTTGCAATGCATTCATCAACTGGAAACACCTTTTTCCATTCCTAATATGGGGAATCTGGTTAAACAGAAATAGTAACAATATAAATAACACCTCTCTATGCCCCTCAATAAAAAACATTGTAAATCATGCCACTGAATACCACTTCATGGCCTTAAACAACAACCCTATTCTCCATATGGAAACCATTAATATTAAATGGCATGCTCCACAAAAAGGTTGGATAAAACTCAATATTGATGGAGCCCATGAGGATCACAAAAGTGGGATAGGCGGGGTTTTCAGAAATAGCAAAGGAAATTGAATAATTGGTTTTCAAAAAAATATCAATGCTCTGTGCCCTCTTCGCTCCGAGTTACAATCACTTCATGAAGGCCTTCAAATAGCCCGAAGATTAAATCTGTTTTCGCTGAAAATAGAAACAGATTCAATAGAGGTTATCAAGGCTATTAACAATGGCCATGCCATACTAAACAGTGTAATTTACTCTTGCAGGTCATTGATGCACCAGGAGAAGGGCCTATTACTGAGGCATAACTTCAGACAAGTGAATGGTGTGGCTGATGCACTAGCAAAGGATGCAAAAGATCAAGAAAAAAGCAAATATATGCATAAAGAAGTTAGGATATTAGGGTCACCGCCGGTTTTTGTGGAAAAAATGCTTAGTATTGATATGAGCGGGGAAGATATTTTGTCGAAGAAACTACCAAGCGGTGTTTGTAATATGCTAGTATGTCTAGGTAATCAGAACATTATGAATGAAGGATCAACACATCCTTCTCCCTACCCTCACTTCACCTCAGGTAAAGCCCCTTGTAATATGCAAAACTCTACTTAAGCAGTTTATATATAAATATATTCCGATTAACGTTCAAAAATAAAATACTGTGAATTGACCCAAAATATTATGATATTTGTATACGGTAAAAACCGGTTTCAAGAGTTAGGTGATTTGGGAAACCACATGTATCAAGGATGACTAGGTGGCAGTGACCTAATCAAAGTGACATCGGTTTCGAACCTGTGACCAGGTAAGAAGGAATTCAAGATATTATCATTATGAAAATGTTACCGAAGACATTCCTCCGGCCTTTATTAGGCTTTATTACCCTTTATTATTCTTTATCACCTCTTAAATACTTTCTCCGATCCATAATAAGTGACAATTTTATCTTTGGTACACTCATTAAGGAAATATGAACTCCTAGAGAAAAAAGGATGTATTTACTAAATTAAACTTAATTAATTGTTACCTTGTTACATTGGAATAGGTAAATAAGTGCAAATTTGAAAAACAGAAAATTAATTCCTTCTTGATTATGTAAATGGACATTTATATTGGACCAAAATAAAAAGGTAAATGGTCGTTTATTGGGGTCCGAATGGAGTACCTTATTATAACATTAATGTTGGTAGCTAAGGGGGCATGATTTGTAATCATAGCTCTAGAATAAACAATGCTTTCATTCTATTGTAAAGACATCAAGAAATACTAAAAGCGAAAAAACTAATTTTCTTAATTTCTCTCATTCTTTTAAACTTTATACAAGTGTGTTCGAGATTTTTCAATTATTATTGATTTCGGTGGGAACACCCTGAAGCTCAAGCTTGTCTCTTCTTCAATTATCCTTATTTTGATCGCTTTATTTGTTATTACTTTATTTTATCAAACCAATTTAATCCACGTGTCTATAAATCACGCTACAAATTCAAACTTTTCCGTTTTGCAGGTAAACAACATTTTTCTCTAGTTAATCATGAGACATAAGATCAGCTTGAAGATCTATTAAAATGGCAAATGTTGTTTTCACTAGTGTTTAACTTTAAGTTGGTCCAGGCTGAAAAAGAGTCGTTGGCTTTACTTTAGAATGTTGAGCATTTATCCGTTCTCGAGACTCAAAACAAAGTGAACTGTGACTAACATTACACCATTTCACAATTTTGATAAAAGGTAATTGCTCGTGTTAGTCCAATTAGCTTCAGATATATATATGAATCAAGTCTACTCTTGATAAACATAAGTATCTACAAACTGTAGTAGCATAGTTGTATAAAATGAAGAGGAATAATGCCTCCAAAATGCAAGAGTAAAGGTAAAAATCATAACCTTTCTTTCACGTATCTCAGCTAGAGATTCAGTGATGTTCTCCTGCAAGTGGCACAACTCCTGCAAATTGAGTCCGCTCATGTCTTCCCCTGTTCTCTGCCTATGAACACACAAGGCCATCGGTCATTTCACTATAGCTGCTACATTACATACAAATTTTAGGTTTTATGCATTATATAATCAGATTAATTATAAAGTAACTATAAGAAATTTTTACTAGAAACATTAAATGGTAACTTTGTAAAGTTTAGTCCACATAACTAGCATGTTAGAGGTTAAACTATACTAGTGAGTAGTATAAAAAAATTACGCTATCTGTATATATAGCTTATATCTTTATTCCAAAAGGTTATGATATTGATACAACCAATTAATCATTATTGAATTTCTCAAAAACGCAAATTACAAACCTGGTAATCGAGATCAATTGAACAGTATCAAGGATCGAACTATATATTAATTACTTCTAGACTCTAGTACCATATGCCTTACCTTATCTCTCTTCTTAGCTTGTTATTGATCTCTTTCAATCTCTTCAAATTTTCTTGCATTCTCTGCACACATTGAACGAACAAAGGGATTTTGCAGGTATAATTACGTGGTAAATCATTCCTCATGTAAGTCATTACGTACGTTAAACCACATAATGAAAAAACTAGAGTTTAGGAAATTGTTACCTATTGGAAGTTAGAAGAATTAGAAGCCGTAATAGAAGCTAGTTATAAATATAGGACTCAACTGTAATTAATAGAAGTTAGGGGGTCTCTTATTATTTTTAATTCTTTACAATTAGTTGTATATAACTACTTCAATTAATACAATAAAGGCAGTTGGAAATTTCCAAATTCTCTCTTCTTCTTCCTCTTCCTCACGTGTTCGGTGCTCTCCAATGGCGGTTTTCTAACATGGTATCAGAGCGGGGAGATCAATCCGTGAGATTGTGGAATTTCTCCAACCACTTAATAGCTTGACTATATTCATTTTCTTCTTCGTTTCTAAATCGATTTCTAGTCTTCGAATTTTGCATGAACATCAATGGCACCACAAACAGCAACAGAAGCACCAGTGAAAATCGATCACACTCATCCACTCATCCTCCAACCTTCAGACACGCCTGAATTGGTTTTAATCCCAACTCAGCTCACATGATCGGAGAATTATGGATTATGGAGCAGATCGATGTGCCTTGCTCTCAAGGCCAAGCAGAAGCTAGGGTTTGTAACAGGAGCGTGTACGAAAGAGGCATTCGAGAAGAATCTCCATGAGGAATGGGAGACTTGCAATGCTATAGTGCACAACTGGATTATGAACTCTGTTTCGAAAGATCTACTTAGTGGAATCATCTATGCATCGGATGCTCATGCTGTTTGGGAAGATCTACAGGAGCGATTTGATAAAGTAAATCGAGTTCGAATTTTTCAACTACACAGATCGATCTCGAGGCTTTCTCAAGGAACTGATTCTGTGGCTGTATATTTCACAAAATTGAAGGAGCTATGGGCGGAGTATGATGTTTTAGTACCATATCCGGACTGTGGTTGTCCAAAGTCCAAAGAGCACATGACTCTTTTACAGCAACAAAGACTTATGCAGTTCCTAGATGGACTGAATGATACATATGACCAAGCTCGTAGACAGATTTTAATGAAAACAACTGAACCCACACTTAACCAGGCGTATGCACTCATAACACAAGATGAGAGTCAACAATGTACAGGAGGAGGTCTAGTACACAAGTCAGATCCCTTAGCCTTACAAGCTAGCAGAGGTCAAGGATTTCGTGGAAGGAAATAATTTATGTAGTGTGAGCATTGTCATATGAAATGACACACAAAGGAAAACTGTTATAAGATAGTAGGGTACCCTGAAGATTTCAGAAGGAGGAAGACATTTCCTTCTAAGGGAGTTCTAACAACTTCAAATCATGTGGGAGGTGTTGTGAACCATGGAGAAGGAAATATGGCTAAGAGTTCACAAGAAACATCAGGCACATCACAAATTAGAGGTGGGGATCATTTTTTTACAGAAGCACAATATCAGCAGATTTTAGGTCTGTTGAGAGATTCACCACCAGATGACATGAAGGCACAAAGTCAGGGAACAACTACAAACCAGGCAACAACTGCAGGTATACCTACTGTACTATCCTCTAGTGTGCATATCCCAAACAAAAGGAATGATGATTGGATTGTAGACTCAGGAGCAACACATCATATTTCATCTACCTTAGATCTAATGAGTGATATAAGAAGAATAGATGACAACATACAAGATAAAGTGACTGCCAAATGGTGTCACTACAAAAATTGAACATGTGGGGAGTTCATTTTTGTCTGATGTTGATAAGCTTGAGAATGTACTGCATGTCCCTGATTTTAAGTTTAATCTAATATCAGTATCCAAGCTGACTAAAGATCTAAAGTGTGCTGCCACATTTTTGCCCACACTGTGTATCTTTCAGGACCTTTACAATGGCAGGGTGAAGGCGATTGGTAAAGAGAATGAAGGTTTATACATACTGAAAGGAAGAGGAGTCAGATTTTTGGCAGCAAATGTGAATGTAGGAGGTTCAAATGCTGAAACAGCTTACTTGTGGCATGAGAGATTGGGTCATGCTTCTATTCCTGCAATGCAACATGTTCCTTTTTTACACAATAAAGTAGATGATAGTATGCAGAATAAATGTATTGTTTGCCCTCTAGCTAAACAGTCTAGGTTGAGCTTTCCTAACAGTGAGAAAAGGAGTGCTAGAGTGTTTGATTTAGTCCACACGGATGTATGGGGACCATATAAGAAAAGTACTCATGATAGAAAACATTATTTTCTTACAGTTGTGGATGATTTCTCTAGAGCTACTTGGATCTTCTTGATGCAGTTTAAAAATGAAACTATTGTTTTTCTAAAGCAGTTTATTTCCATGGTCAAGACACAATTTGATACTTGTGTCAAGATTGTGAGATCAGACAATGGTAAGGAGTTTTTCAATACACAGTGGAATGAATACTTGCTATCTAAGGGAATCATTCATCAAAGTAGTTGTGTATATACACCCCAGCAGAATGGAATAGCTGAAAGGAAGCATAGACATATACTGAATACTGCCAGGGCACTGAAGTTTCAAAGTCATGTTCCAGATATGTTTTGAGGGGAATGTGTACAAACTGATGTATACTTGATCAATACATTACCTACCAAGATACTAGATGGTAAAAGTCCTTATGAAATGTTGTATGGTAGGGAGCCCTCAATAGCACACTTAAGAGTCTTTTTGTGTTTATGCTATGCCACAAATCTGACCCTAGATGATAAATTTGGTGCAAGGGCCAGACAGGCAGTTCACATGGGATATTCAACTACACAAAAGGGATATAGGTTGTATGATTTGAACACTAGAACTTTTTTCATTAGCAGGGATGTGTCCTTTAGGGAAAATGAGTTTCCATTCATGAAATGACACAACACTCATTTACAACTAATGATTTTAGTTCTAATTTCTTGGAAACACTCGATGTGCAGGGGCAACCAGAGGAACTACTAGCAGGGCCACTTCAGATTTCATCACCTGCTGCAGACATAAGTACCAGTTCAACAGAGTTTGAGAGCCTTAGAATGAATTATGAAACATCAACAACAGAAGATCTAGAAGGAACATCAATGTCAAGTGAAAATCAAGATGTTGCTGTACAGGAGAATGTTAAAGATACAGCTGCTGATTCACTTACTCAAAATTGTGTCAATGAGGATGTTCAGCTCACTAATGCACCAGCTCCAACTAGACAATCTCTGAGGGCAAGAAATTCACCTATATGGCAAAGAGACTATGTGCTGCAGATGCAGATGCAGAAGCCTTCAAAATGCAATTACCCAATCTCAAACTTCCTATCATATGAAAGGATGTCCTCAAAGTATAAAAACTATGTCTCAGCTTTTTCAGTTTTAAGAGAGCCTTGTAACTTTAAGGAAGCAGTGGAAGATGAGAGATGGATCACAACAATGCAGCAGGAAATACAAGCACTTGAAGATAATAAGACATGGGAAGTAGTTGACTTGCCACCGGGTAAAACTCCCATTGGATCCAAATGGGTGTACAAAATAAAATACCAAGCAAATGGAGAAGTTGAGAGGTTCAAGGCACGAATGGTGGCAAAAGGATACAATCAACAAGAGGGGTTGGACTATTATGAGACATTTTCACCAGTTGCAAAGATGGTAACTGTTAGGTCTGTGATAGCTCTTGCAGCTGCAAAGGATTGGTCCTTATACCAAATGGATATCTTTAATGCCTTTCTTCAAGGAGATTTATTTGAATAAGTCTACATGGACTTACCACAGGGCTTTCAAAGGCAGGGGGAGCAGAAGGTATGCAAGCTAAATAAGTCCCTATATGGACTCAAGCAAGCATCTAGGCAGTGGAACTTGAAACTCACAGAAGCACTGGTGGGATCAGGTTTCACACAAAGCACTCATGACTATTCTATGTTCACTAAGAGATCTGGGAAGGATATTGTCATCATCCTTATCTATGTTGATGACTTACATTTAACCGGAAGCAACACGGATCTAATTGATGAAGCTAAAGCAGTCCTGCATCAACAATTCAAACTCAAGGACCTTGGAGAACTGAGGTATTTCTTAGGGATTGAAGTGTTAAGATCTAATCATGGGATATTGCTTAATCAGAGGAAATACAGTTTTAGAGTTGATTTCTGAAGTGAGATTGAGTGGTGCAAAGCCAGCTTTAACACCACTTGAAATCAATCAGAAGCTTACAAGTGTGGAATATGACAAGGCTATTGGGATTGAAGTGTTAAGATCTAATCATGGGATATTGCTTAATCAGAGGAAATACAGTTTTAGAGTTGATTTCTGAAGTGAGATTGAGTGGTGCAAAGCCAGCTTTAACACCACTTGAAATCAATCAGAAGCTTACAAGTGTGGAATATGACAAGGCTATTGGAATACACGATGAAGATCCCTTGGTAGTTGCAAGCAAGTATCAGAAACTGATAGGTAAATTGCTTTACCTGACAGTTACTCGACCAAATATTAGCTATGCAGTCCAAACCTTAAGTCAATTTATGCAGCTACCTAAAAGGTCACACATGGAGGCAGCCTTTAGAGTGGTGAGATATCTGAAGGGTACACCAGGAATGGGAGTCCTATTGAAAAGAGGTAATGTAGATACACTAACAGCCTTCTGTGATTCTGACTGGGCAGCATGCCCAATGACACGAAGGTCTGTTAGTGGATATGCAGTCAAGCTTGGTGATTCATTGATTTCATGGAGATCTAAGAAACAACACACTGTTTCACGAAGCAGTGCTGAAGCAGAATATCGTAGCATGGCATCAACAGTCTCAGAAATAGTGTGGTTGTTGGGACTCTTCTCAGAGTTGGGAGTGTAGGTTCTTAAACCTGTCACACTGTTCTGTGACAACAAAGCAGCAATGCAAATAGCTGCAAATCCTATCTTTCATGAGCGTACGAAACACATTGAGATAGATTGTCATTTTGTTCGTGAACGTATCAAGGATGGCACCTTGGCTACACAGTATGTCTCTACAAAAGAGCAACAAGCAAATCTCTTCACAAAAGGGCTTACATCTGTGCAGCATAATTTTCTACTCAGCAAGCTAGGAGTGTTAAACATCCTCCACCCTCCGGCTTGAGGGGGAGTATTGAAAGTTAGAAGAATTAGAAGCGGTAATAGAAGTTAATTGTAAATATAGGACTCAACTGTAATTAATAGAAGTTAGGGTGTGTCTTATTATTTTTAGTTCTTTACAATTAGTTGTATATAACTACTTCAATTAATACAATAAAGGCAGTTGGTGTGCTCTCCAATGGCGGTTTTCTAACATTACCTCGTAGTGAGTGCTCCAAATATCAACCCCAAGTGTCCTCTGATACTGATCAATCATCTTTTTTTGCCTGATTAACACATAGAACAAGTTGAAAAGAAAGAAAGAAACAAAATATACTACGTTTTTTTTAAATCTAACTTTTTTTTGTGTGTGTAAAAGACATACGTAGTGTTTGGGCTGGTGTATTCATGGAATTTCCTGGTGCTGGAGAGCATGAGGAGTGAGATCTTAGCATCACAAAGAACAGTAAGCTCTTTAGCTTTCTTGATAATACCATTTCTTCTCTTGGAGTAAGTGACCTGTCTGTTTGTTGAATTCTCTATCTTCTTTATCTCAATCCTTCCACGACCCATGATCTCTGTTTCTCTTCTGTAATGAAAGAAACACAGAAAGTAGCTAGTTTCATGATCTGTCTGTCCTGTGATGAAGTTAAAGAAGAAACAGAAAGAGAGAGTTAGTAGCGAAACTATATCGGGAAAAAGAAAGTTAAAGTGTAGTAGGTGCACTAGTAGGAGCTTTTGCCAATTTTGTGAAAGTCTTTTGTGGCTCTCATGATGACTACTGTTTAACGTGTGATGTCCTGTTCTTTGACCATGACAACTCCCTGTTCAGCATTATGGCGTTTGTTTGGAGTTAGTAAACTTTAAGGTTGTAATTACGGTCTTGTAACTTTTTTATTTAAATAACATTTTGTGATTTTGTTATATTGAAATTTAGGAGTGCTAGAGAACCAACATAAGAATAAGAGATTATGGTATGCTATTAATTAGGTAAAAGAAACAAAAAGATATTGCTTTTTAATATTACGAATAAGCACTAAATCGACAGAACATTGAATAGCCGGTGTTCGTGGTTCGGTTTGGATCGGTTTTTCCCTAAAAAGAAACCAAACCAAGTAAGTCGGTTTTTTAAATATTAGAACCAAATCAAACCAATTAAGTCGGTTTTTTCTCGATTCGGTTTATGTCGTTTTTCGTTTTTTTCGGTTATTTGTCAATTTTTCTTAAATATATGACATACACTACCAAACACATATTTCGGTGACCACATTTTCAACGTAACACTATCAAATCAATTGCTCTTTGAGAAATCTATTATTTACCAAGATATATTGATGATAATTGAATCAAATAATGATGAATAATTTAAGGACTCAATTAAAAATATACTCCCTCCGTTTCAATTTATGTGAACTTATTTTCTTTTTAGTCCGTGCCAAAAAGAATGACCTCTTTCCATATTTGAAAACAATTTACCTTTATGCAATGATTTATAGCCACACAAAATAGATGTGCTTCATTTTACACCACAAGTTCAAAAGTCTTCTCTCTTTTCTTAAACTTTGTGCCCAGTCAAATGGGTTCACATAAATTGAAACGGAGGAAGTATTATTTTTAACATGAAATAGATTCTTACACTTAACAAAAGAAAACTACCAATTAAACTAGAATATAAAGGTAAAGAACTGTACTAAAAGTGCAAACAATTAATATTTACTATAAAAAATTTAAAACTTTATATAAAAGTATACATATATATAGGTATAATAATAAATTTAAAATGGCTACTCCTATATTCGGTTTGGTTTGGTTTTTTTAATTAAAACCAAAACCAAACCAAATTTGATCGGTTTTTAAATTTCAAAACCAAAACCAAACCAAACAAAAAAGTATCGGTTTTTTTTTGTCGGTTTGGTTTGGTTTTCAGTTTGGTTCGAGTTTTCGGATTTTTATGAACACCCCTACCAGCAAGCTTGCCTCGACCATTCTCTGATACTGCCACATTCATTAGTTGACCGAGATCACGAATTTTGAGTTACAGCACTACATAATCACTGCGTCGAACTCTTCAATTACATGCATGAAGTCCATGGCTTTGATTTAGAAAGGTCACGCAGTGAAGTGATTCCTATAAACTCATGACATTGACGAGATAATGAAAAGTATGCACTGCTCCTGTATGGGTCTCAACCACGACTTATAGCAAGCACAATAAACGTATGAAGCATCCATGAGTCTACGTGTGACCGGGTACGACCGCAATACAAGGAAAGGCAGGCAGCGCCGATAATGGCGTCAGTACACTGACAGACTTAGGGAATATTCTTTGAATATTCCATAAGGTGGTCGTTCCAATGACTGGGAGAAGAGTCCTTAGTATATAAGGGGAGTGGAAGCCTTGTGAATAGGGGATCTTTCCTTTGTTAAAAAAAGCATTAACCTTGTAAGAGCAATATTATTTATTCTCTTCTCTCTATCATTATTACACAATTGTTGCTATCATCCTAGAGCTTATTATATTCGGCTATGATTTACCCCTTCATCTTTATTGATTTGTCCGAAAAGATTCGATATTATTTTTTAGTCAAACAATTTGGCGCCGTCTGTGGGGATTTCGATAGCTCAAATCATAGTTCTCATCTAGGCTCCTGAAAGTAACGATTACTGTTCCTCATACACCATAAAAACTAACAATGGCGGAGAAAGAAGCGAGGCTGAAGATGATAGCAGATATCTCAAACAACCTCCTAAACTCCCTCAACGAAGCCGGCAGAGAGGATGCCGAAAACCCAACGCATGGGGATTCACCGGAGGAAGGAATCTTACACTTTCCATACAGAGATCTAACGGTTTCACGCGAAGGGAAGCTTCCGCGTCTACAGCGAAAGAGACACCACCGGCAGTCAAGAAGCTGCTATAGGAATGGTTGACAAGTGCTCTGAATAACATACTCAAAAAATTCCCTCAAGGAAACGCCGAAGTCTTACCGACTGCAGAACTCACAGCTAACACCAACGAGCCAAGCATCACACAAATGGGCAACACTCACCCCTTTACTACTGTAGGTGACGGTGCGCTCATGGTCATCTTAAAGAAAATGGAAGAAATGAAAAATGAGAGAAAAAACACTCTGCGATCAAATGAAGGAGCACCAGGAAAGAGTAGACAAAATACCTGGCACCCCCAAGCTACTACCAAAACGCGATGTGGGCTGATTCGTTGAACAACCATACAACGATGGAGCCGCTCCTCATCCCATTCCAAAAACCTTCAAGATGCCACCATATTTGAAAATATATGACGAAACTACGGACCCCGAGGATCATCTAATCCATTATGTCACTGCGGTAAAAGGCAATGGTCTGTCAAAAGAACAAGTACCTTCCGTGCTGCTAAAAAAGTTTGATAAAACTCTGACAGGAGGAGCCTTGACATGGTATTCATAGCTACCAGCACGGTCAATATCAACGTTTGAGGAAATGGCGGATAAATTCGCTATCGCTCATGCAGGAGCGAAGAAGGCTGAAGCCAGGGTCAACGATATCTTTGCCATCATGCAAACAGCGGGTGAGGGACTTCGAGACTTCCTCGCCCGATACAACAGAGTAAGAATGAGCCTACCGAACGTATCAAAAGGGATGACGGTAGCAACCTTTCAGAATGGGTTAAACAGGAACGGATCCAAAGCAACCAAAATGTTACTCAGCAGACTCATGAAGTACCCCCACCACATGGGAAGATATTCACAACGCCTATTGTGCCGAGGTAAGGGCAGATGAGGACGATCTGAATGGCCCAATTCAGCGACTAACGTTAGTACAGACCGAGGCGAGGAGAGACCAATGTAACGAGAGACGAAAGGATCAACCCTCACGTTTCAATCGAGAAAGGTATCAGCCCTATGTTAGAACAGCTAACCCGCCCCCTCTAAGACATACAGATGTTGTGCTACGATACGCCATACCCCTTCGAAGCGAAAGAGGTATACCTCCGTTATTATCCGCTTATAACTTTTGTATTTCTCCTTCAGAGATAGTGTATGCATTGGAAAAGTTGGGCACGAAGGTGCAATGGCCACAAAAAATGAAATCGGACCCAAGTGGCAGGAGGCCGAATGTCCTCTGCGAATTCCATCAGGAAAGAGGACATAAAACTAAAGACTGCATAGGTCTGCATTAGGAAGTAGTCAAGATGTTGAACCAGGGGTGCCTGAAAGAGCCGCTCAACGATAAAGGAAGGGCCAACTTCTCCAGAGGGTGAGACCCATCTCAAGGATCTCCAAAACCACCGTCGCCAGCATGCACCATACAGATGATCATCGGTAGTGGAGACGACACAGTAATCAACCATGTGAAGTTCACCACCACGCATAAACTCAAACGGACGATTGCCCATAACCGGTATGATGACCTCGAAGACAGTATCATCTTCGATAAGTCGGATGCCGACGGTTTGTCTTTCCCTTACTATGATGCTTTGGTTATAACTTTACGCATCGCTGATACAGATGTAAAAAGAATCATGGTAGATGACGGAAGCGGCACATGTATTATTCACCCAAGAGTTCTCATGCATATGAGGCTCGAGGATAAAATAATACCACATTGCATAACACTAACGGTTTTTAACAATGCAGTGGAATGGATATCCGGAGAAATAATGCTACATGTCCTAGCAGGAGGAGTCACGTTGGAAACAACATTCCATGTCATGAACCAGGAAACAACCTATAACGCCACCATAGGACGACCATGGATACATGCCATGCGAGCCGTCCCCTCGAGCTTCTATCAGGTGATTAAATTTCCAACTCCGTGGGGAATATTCAACATCCGAGGTGAGCCACACACCACCCAAGAGTGCTATCGGATCGCCCAAGATTGCACACACACCAAACAATTGAAGGGCTCAAGTGAGGAGGCATAGCAATCAGCTATGTTGGGAATTAAGCCCGACCCACCAACAGAGGCCATCGAAGACCCAGATGTCGTAGAAGCCTGCAAGGCGATTGTAGAGGACCTCGACCCTAGTCCAATTGGATGACACCGACAACACAAAAAGGGCTTATATAGGACATAACCTCTCGGAGCCAGGTAAGTACCGTGAGTTCTTAACTAACAATGCCAATTTGTTTGCATTCTCCCATTCAGATATGCCTGTAATTCCAAAGGATATCACCACGCACCGACTAAACGTCGACCCACTCTACCCGCTGGTACGACAAATGAGGAGAAAGTTCAATGTTGCAATCAATGAGGCAGTCATCGAAGAGGTGGATAAATTACTCACAAACGGTTCCATCAGGGAATCAAAGTACCCCCAATGGGTCGCCAACGTAGTCATGGTCAAAAAGAAGAACGGGAAGTGGCGAATGTGTGTAGATTTCACTGACCTAAACAAAGCGTGCCCAAAGGATTCCTTCCCATTGCCCCATATAGACCAATTGATTGATGCAACAACAGGGCATGAATTGCTAAGCTTCTTGGACGTCTACTCCGGTTATAATAAAATCTTGATGGCCGAAGAAGATCAAGAAAAGACGACCTTTATCACTCACCAAGGAACGTATTGCTATAAAGTGATGCTGTTCAGACTCAAGAACGCAGGTGCCACGTACCAGAGGCTAGTCACCAAGATGGTCAAAGAGCAGCATGCAAAACCATGGAAGTTTATATCGATGATATGCTGGTAAAGTCAACAAAGAAAGAGGATCACATTAACCATCTGAGAGAGGCCTTCGGGATATTGAGGCAGTAAGAGATGAAGCTAAATCTCAAGAAGTGCGCCTTCGGCATAACCTTGGAAAAATTCCTCGGCTTCCTCGTATCACAACGGGGAATTGAAGTCAACCCTGACCAGATCAAAGCCATCGACACAATACCGGAGGTATTGGCCAGCAAGAAACAGGTACAGAAGCTAACAGGGCGAATAGCCGCCTTGTCAAGGTTCATTTCACGATCCTCGGAGTAGGTTCCACAAGTTCTTCAATGTATTGAGAAAATACCACGGGTTGCAATGGAAAAAGGATTATGTCGACGCCCTAAGGAAGTTAAAGGCGTATATGTCTTAACCGCCACTACTCGTCAAACTGGACCCAGGTGAGTGTCTGCTTTTGTATTTGGCAGTATTCGAGGTCGCAGTCAGCGCAGTACTGGTCTGTGAAAACCAAGGTACGCAATCTCCTATTTACTATATCAGCAAAACTTTAATAGATGCCGAAACAAGGTACCTTCACCTTGAAAAGCTAGCTCTAGCACTGGTCGTGGCTTCACGTAAGCTTAGATCGTATTTTTAGTATCACCCCATAAAGGTAGTAACAACCTTCCCCCTAAGGGGTATCCTGCACAAACCCGAGCTCTCAGGAAGACTCGCCAAATGGTCCATAGAATTAAGCGAGCACGACATAACATACCAACCGCAAATCGCCATCAAGTCGCAGGTGCTCGCTGATTTCGTCGCTGACTTCAGCACAAAAATATTGCTTGAGGCGGAAGTAGAAGCGCTTCGCGCTTCCACACGTACCGATCTCTGGATCCTCTACACCGACGGCACCTCGAACGCCTCGAGATCGGGACTGGTACTCGTCCTCGAAGTCCCTACAGGCGAAATAATTTGCCAGTCCATACAATGCCCCGAGATGACTAACAACGAGGCTGAGTACGAATATATGATTGCAGGTTTATAGTTAGCCCTCAAATACGGTGCCCAACGACTCATCCTCCATTGCGACTCTCAACTCGTTGTGAATCAAGTCACCAGGACTTTTTAAATCAAAGAGCAGAGACTCCAGAGGTATCAATCGGAAATCCACAAACTAATGCTGGAGTTTGACGAATGCCGCCTCGAGCAAATTCCTAGGGCACAGAACATTGAAGCGGACGGCCTCGCCAAATTAGTTGCGGCCAGCAAGAACCTCAACAAAGAAAATGTGGTCACCCTCCTCCACTCGGCCATAGACCACGTCGAGGTACTTTTTATGAACCTAACTTAGGACTGGCGTAACTGCTTTGTAGCCTATTTACATGACAGAATACTCCAGCAAGACAAGAAAGAAGCCAAAAAACTCAGGGTGCAGGTAGCCCGGTACAACCTAATAAATCATGACCTCTACAAGAGAGCATTCGGTGGCCCCCTAGCCAAATATCTCAGACCACATCAAACAAGGCAAGTACTAGAAAAAGTACACAAGGGTCCCTGCTTGTTCAATGCATCATCCACGCCAGTTACTACTGGCCTACCATGAAAAAAGAAGCCGCAGATTATGTTCGAAGATGAGAACAATGCCAAAAATACACCCCTATGATACATCAAGCAGAAGAATGCCTTCATTCCGTCACTTCGCCATGGCCTTTCATAAAATGGGGAATGGATATAGTCGGCCCTCTGCCAGCAAGACGAGGAAAGGTACGTTTTCTTTTGGTTCTAACTAACTATTTCTCTAAATGGGTGGAAGCAGGTGCGTACGCTCAGATACGCGAGCAGGAAGTCATCGCCTTTATATGGAAAAATATTATATGCCGCTTCGGCATCCCCATGAAAATCAGCTGCGACAACGGACCTTAGTTCGTTGGAAAAAGGACAACTGAGTTCTTTGAAAAATGGTGCATCAAACGGATACTTTCCACACCATACCATCCCGACACCAACGGCCAAGTCGAATCCTCCAACAAAGTGATACTGAACATACTGAAAAAGAAGCTCGAGGAATCTAAAAGGCTATGGCCCGAACTACTACCTGAAGTATTGTGGGCATACCGAACCACGCCAAAATCCAGCACAGAAGAAACACACACTCACTAGTCTATGGGACCGACGCAGTCATACCCGTCGAAGTTGGAGAACCCAGCCTGAGGTACTCCAACATGAGTGGAGAAGATAACGACGAAAGGAGGCTACAGGACTTAGATGAAGCCGAAGAATGAAGAGACATGTCCCACGTAAGAATGGTAGTCCAGAAGCAGCAAATAGAAAGGTACTACAACAAGAAAGCCAAGGTACGGCCACTCAAAGTTGGCGACTACGTCCTCAAGGCCAAAACACAGGCATCAAAAGATCCAAACGAAGGAAAACTAGGAATAAACAGGGATGGACCGTATAAAATCATAGCATCAACAAACAAAGGGGAATTCTAACTAGAAACTATGGAGGGGAAACTACTACAAAACAACTGGAACGTCGCCCACCTCAAATATTGTCACTTCTGAGAGGCGTCACCTAAGTCGTACTCTTTTTCCCTCGCCCAGGTTTTGTCCCAATCGGGTTTTCCCGGGGAGGCTTTTAACGAGGCGGCGAATGGGATGCCCTGTAGGCCGGGACAATATTCATCACCTCAGCCCATCGATACGATCTCTGGGTCGAAGTAATGAAGGGACTACAAATAATCTAACCTCCATTGTATGAACGGAATCTGACCTCCATTGTATGAACGGAATCTAATCTCTATTGTATGAATGGAATATGATCTCCATTGTATGAACGAAATCTAATCTCCATTGTATCACGGAATCCAATCTCCATTGTACGTAAGGAATCGAGTCTCCAAAACGTTAGTTCGACCTCATTTCGAACCACGACGGGATACTTCGACGACAGTCGAAGCAACACCCCAATGGCCAAGGCTATTGACAACGACGGAATACTTCGACGACAGTTGAAGCAATACCCCAATGGCCAAGGTCATCAACAATGACGGGATACTTCGACGACAGTCGAACCAACACCCCAATGGCCAAGGCCATCGACAACAACGAGATACTTTTGACGATAGTCGAACCAACACCCCAATGGCCAAGTCCATCGACAACGACGAGATACTTCGACGATAGTCAAAGAAACACCCCAATGGCCAAGGCCATTGACAACGACGAGATACTTCGACGAAAATCGAAGCAACACCCCAATGGCCAAGGCCATCGACATGTCACGACCCAAAAATCCCTCCGTTGGGTTTCGTGATGGCACCTAGTATCTAAACTAGGTAAGCCTAACATTAATAGAAATAACATTGATATTTATTAACTTAAAATAAAATTTCTCTAAACAATTTACCATTCCCAAAACCGGTAGTACAAGTCATAAGCTATTCTAAGAGTAGTTATACAAAATAAATACATCACTGTTCCGAACAAAGGAACAAATGGAAATAAGTACAATTAAAGGTGACTCTGAAGACCGCGAAGGCTGCAACAGGTTTACCTCGAGTATCCACTACAACGAACAGCTACTATCGATCAAATACCTGGATCTGTACACAAAACAATGTACAAAAGTGTAGTATCAGCACAACCGACCCCATGTGCTGGTAAGTGCCTAGCCTAACCTCGGTGAAGTAGTGACTAAGCTAGAACCAGACTACCAAATAAACCTGTGCAATATAGCGTACAAAAATAATAGGAAGCAGATATAATGGTGGCAACAATGATCAACCCGTAATATAAATAGCAGAAAACAAGAACAACATAAATATTTCTCAATAAGTAATAAATACAAGTGCAATCAATTAATCAAGTTCTTCAAATATAAGTCTTTCGCCTTTAAATTCTTCAAGTAATAATCTCTGAGATAATATGCTTTTCAATGAATATCTATTTCGAATATATTTCCTTCAAATAAATACCTTTCGAATATCATTCTTTCGAGTAAAGGTCACCTTGTGACGCCTCATTTCATAATCATAATAATATAAGTCTCGGCCCACTTTCATATTTTTACGGCATCTCGTGCCCATATTTATATTACAACTGCACGGACAACTCATGTGCAATTAAATAAAACTATAATATTTTTCCCGGCACCTTGTGCCAATATATTTCTATCTCACATTGCACAACAATATTCTCATGTTACTCAGTTCATAGGGTCCATAACCCAATACAATTAAGAATGTTCAAAGAGCCTCATTTACTTAACAAAAAGTAGAGTACAACTTCCAAACCAATTAGGAAATCAACACGAGGAGATGAAGTTATTTTTAGAAATCATTTGATAAAGAAAATACCCTTTCCAATTTAAGTACAATATCGAATAAATTATTACATTTAATACGAGAAATCAATAAATCAAAGCATAGTAGCAATTCCCTTTAAGTAAAGTACAATTATTGAAGCTTGAAGTATTGAAATGTATATATATGTATAAATGCGGTAAAATAATGCAAACACTGTAGGTTCTAACACGAAGGGTCACAACAGTAAAGGAATGCAAACAGTTTAAACACTTGAATTGATAACAACAAATAAACACAGCAGTAGAAAGTGCACGGCGTCACCATTATAAGGAATTAGAATCTAACCAATAACAAGAATAAGGAAAACAAAGGCAGATTTTACTTTCAGATCGCATCTTGTTGCAGGCGTGCAACCCGATCCCATTTCTCATATATCTTGTGGTAGGCGTCCACCCGCTCCCATTTCATTATATCTAGTGGTAGGCGTACCACCCGCTCCCATTTTATTTTTAACACTGTGCATAATATGTTACCGGCATGGAAACCAATAACAAGTAATCAATATAATTTGTAGCTCCCATTTCATTATATCTTGTGGTAGGCGTACCACCCATTCCCATTTCATTTTATATTGTGGTAGGCGTACCACCCGCTCCCATTTTATTATATCTTGTGGTAGGCGTACCACCAGCTCCCATTTCATTTTTGTTGCCAACACTAATCACAAACGAATCCCCGCAAGGAAACAATAATATCAACAAACATCCCGGCAAGGGAACAATAATATTAAACAAACATCCCGGCAAGGGAACAATACTATCAATACAAACATCTCAGCAAGGGAACAATAATATCAAACAAACATCCCGGCAAGAGAACAATAATATTAAACAAACATCCCAGCAAGGGAACAATAATATCAAACAAACATCCCGGCAAGGGAACAATAATATTATACAAACATCCCGGCAAGGAAACAATAATATTAAACAAACATCCCGGCAAGGGAACAATAATATCAAACAAACATCCCGGCAAGGGAACAAAAATATTAAACAAATATTCCGGCAAGGGAACAATAGTAATAATAACACATGAAGTGCAATAAACTACAACAGAGTCATAACAATTATAATAGAAGACTCACGAGCATGCTTGACACCAATGTATAGATACTCGTCACCATGCCTACACGTTGTACTCCACAATTAACACATAACAAATAGGACACAACTCCTAATCCCTCAAGCTAAGGTTAGACCAAACACTTACCTCGCTTTGCAACCAATCCAAAATTCCAACAAGCCTTTACCTCGCGAATTCGTGCTCGAAATTCTCGAATCTAGTCATAAATAATTCTATTCAGTCAATAAAAATATAGGAATTAATTCCATATGAAATTCTACATTTTCCATTTAAAAATTGAAATTGAACTAAAAATTCGCCCGTGGGGCCCACGTCTCGGAACCCGACAAAAATTATGGAGTATGAAACCTCATCCAACCACGAGTCCAACCATACCAATTTTACTAAAATCCGACATCAACTCGACACTCAAATCTTCAAATTAAACCAAGAGGGTTTTCAAACTCTTCCAACTAAATTCACAGATTTAATACCAAAACCAGTACTAGATTCGGGTAATCTAACCAAAATTAAGTTAAGAACACTTATCCCGTTATTTTCTCTGAAAATCTCCCGAAAATCGCCTCTCCCCGAGCTCCAATTTGGCAGAAATTGAAAATGGGATTTGGTCCCATTTTCAGAACTTAGTGTTCTGTCCAGAAATATTCCGGGTACTGTTCACCCATTTTTTACTGTTCATGATAATTGTTCACGACTGTTCACATGGTACTGTTCATTGTGTACTGTACAATGTACTGTTCAGGGGTACTGTTTATGGATATTGTTCACAGATACTGTTCATGTGTACTGTACGCGGGTACTGTACACGGGTACTATTCACGCAGGTGCAATCACTGTTCACACGTGCGAAAAATGCCTAGAAAATTTCAGCAGCCTTTTATACCCGTTAATCTTCCGAAATCCACCCGAGGCCCTCGGGACTTCAACAAAATACACCAGCAAGTCCTAAAACATGATACGGGCTTAGTCGAAACCTCAGATCGCATAAAAAAAATGCTAAAACCGTGAGTCACACCTCAATTCAAGCCTAATGAAACTAAGAACATTCAACTTCTATATTTGATGCAAAAACCTATCCAATCAAGTCTGATTGACTTCAAATTTTGCACACAAGTCATAAATGATATAATGAAGCTATGAAATTTTTCAGAACTGGATTCTGACTCCGATATCAAAAGTCAAATCTCCGGTCAAACTTAAGAAATCTTTAGCCTTAGATTTCTAGATTCCGTTAAATGGCAATAATTTGATCTATGGACCTCCGAATTCGATTTCGGGCATATGACCAAGTCCAAAATTACGATACGGAACTACCGGAATGGTCAAAACTTCGATCCGGGTTCATTTGCTAAAAATGTTGACCGAAGTCAACTCAGTTGAGTTTTAAAGCTCTAATTCATAATTTAATCCATTTTTCATACAAAAACCTTCCAGAAAATTATATGGACCGCGCACGCAAGTCGAGGAATTATTGATAGCGCTTTTTAAGGTCTTAAAATACCGAGATGATTATTTAATTTAAATACGACATTTTGGGTCATCACATTTTCCACCTCTAAAACAAACGTTCGTCCTCGAACGTACTAAGAATTATTCTCAGGTTACCATATTGATGATTTTACTTTTACACATACACTCGCGGTTTATCCCATATTACCGCATTCGATATAAGTCTGACAACAACATTTCAATTGAGATCATTTCCTTTATCCATATTTGTAAACTTTAAGACCAAATTTCTTACACTCCAATCATTTCTAGAAAGGTCCGATTTTCACATCAACACACGATATTAGTCCCGACTGGCTATAGCAACTCGTGCCTATGAACCCATCAAATACAGGGTATTATATTCTCCCCCACTTAGGGTCATTCGTCCTCAAAACTCAAACACGTAATGTAACTTATTTCTTTCTTTGCACCATCTCAATATCCCAAAATTTTCTAACTCCCAAATTTTTCAGAAATTTCGGTAGAGTCTCCCCTGTAATTGGGCCTATCCACCTGTCAGAGTAACACCAAAAAACTCCTAACAACATTTCCACAACCCTAAAAAGCACCACAAAGTATATAGCAATAATACTAATCTCTGCATTACAAGCACGACATTATCACAATGATATCTTGACATAAAACGCATAATATGTATGACCATAACCATATCTCTGGTCTTAATAGTGGTACATAATCGATAAAAAAAAATTGCCAATTAACTTCATGTAAATAAATTCTTGTTTCAAGCTTTCACTTTACTAACAACGTAGCATGAAAACCTCATAATTACTTACCCAAATTAACGATTCACAATTTAACGCCACCTGGGCACATACCTTGTATGCTAAAACTCGATAATTACAGTACAATTTGGCAAATTATGCACAAAATATTCATACAAGAATTTTCAAATAAGCCTCATAGGCATGACTCCCTATAAGTACTATAATACAATTTTTTTTAATTTCACAAAAGGGAAATTTAAACACATAAATTTTTCACCACAAGGACTTCGTCCTTATATAACATCCACCGCAGCTTGTAGCTGGTTTAAATATCTCACCTCATATAAAAAAAATATACGAGGATCTCATCCTCAGCTCCGTACCACAAGTAATATGCACATTGTTCCAACTCAAAATTTTTACTTCCTTTCTTTTTCTTCTAAATAAATTCAGTCAAACAAAATCACAACATATAATGAACCCTCACACCGATAGAGAATAAAATTCGCAATTTAAATCAATTTTTTTTTTTGAAATCACATCACAACTATTTTTTTTAGTGACTAACACATAATGATAGACATAACTATCTCCATATAGTCTCCCAACAAAAGTATTCACATAAGAAATTTTAAGATCACGAAGATCACTCATGATTGGAGCATATTAGGAGGGCTTGCCTCGATACTCAGAACCGAATCAAGTTAAGGAAATTGTTACTTTATAGTATCTCGAGATCGTACTCGTAACGATACTATCTGGTGTAGCGACATCCGCCATACCATGGCAAATATATCAATGGGTCGGGTCTCCACCTCTTAGGAGCCATCTACCCGTCATTCCTCCATGCCTAACTAGCAGTGTAAGTAGAGTAGAAATTGTAATGGAGTACATGACATGTGTACTCTGATAGAATGGATTTCTCCCAAGTCTAGGACAATTTCTCAGGATGTTCCTAGTATCACCATATTCATAACAACCCATCCGCAGTTCGAGTGTTCATATTGAGTATGTACCAGATAACTTAAAAAAACATTGCAGGGAATTCCATGCCACCGGTACATTAAAAGATAATTGCCCCACGCGAGTGTTCTGATTAACATTAAGCACTGCGAGTATACTGAATATGTTTCTATGACCCTGCTGATACTGAAATGTAGAATTACTAAGGACACGAGAATAACAAAAGTCCTATTATCATCCCATTAAAATCTCAACTCTTAATCATATACAAATTTCGACAAACCATTCAATACCACATATATATAGCTCAAGCCAAAACAAATATAACACATGACCCCGCAATCTGATCGTTGATAGTGGACTTCCCTCACTTGGTGCGAAAGCATAAGACACATTCCGACGATCCACAATACTAACCTTCACCGCTCGTACGATACTAGTCATATGACACCTCAAGCTATTTACGCAACGATTGTCATCCTCATGATAGTTTAACTTACTTTCTCCAGTGTCTTGGCTACTAGTATGTACTCTTTGCTAACTCGAAATCCCATATGAATCGCATAGTCTCTAATACCACCAACTATCTTTAGATCTACATTCACTTGTAATGATTTTGTAACCAATTAAACCTTCTTAAGATTGTACTCACCAACCAGATGTCAAGATGTCAAGATCTGATGCACCCTCATGCCCACAACTGAAAGATCTCTTTGCACTTCCATATCCTCGATTCTGATCGACACATGGTAACAATAGTTGAGCAACCCTGTCTCTCTTATAACCCTTTTACCATATCACAAACCATTGGCGCAGTGCGAAATTCCATACATGAGTAGATGCAAAAGAACATAAGATATGCGCTTCAAGCTGAATCAATATCGCACGATAAGGAATGAAAGAAGTGAGGTTATCCTAATAGTTCTGTAGCCTCTCGAAGATAAGTACAGACGTCTCCGTACCAATCCGCAAGACTCTACTAAACTTGCTTATGACTTGTAGCACCTATGAACCTAGAGCTCTGATACCAACTTGTCACGACCCAAATATCCCTCCGTTGGGTTTCGTGATGGCACCTAGTCTCTAAACTAGGTAAGCCTAACATTAATAGAAATAACATTGATATTTATTAACTTAAAATGAAATTTCTCTAAATAATTTACCATTCCCAAAATCGGTAGTACAAGTCATAAGCNTTTAATACGAGAAATCAATAAATCAAAGCATAGTAGCAATTCCCTTTAAGTAAAGTACAATTATTGAAGCTTGAAGTATTGAAATATATATATATGTATAAATGTGGTGAAATAATGCAAACACTGTAGGTTCTAACACGAAGGGTCACAACAGTAAAGGAATTCAAACAGTTTAAACACTTGAATTGATAACAACAAATAAACACAGCAGTAGAAAGTGCACGACATCACCATTATAAGGAAAACAAAGGCAGATTTCACTTTCAGATCACATCTTGTTGCAGGCGTGCAACCCGATCCCATTTCTCATCTATCTTGTGGTAGGCGTACCACCCGCTCCCATTTCATTTTTAACACTGTGCACAATATGTTACCGACATGGAAACCAATAATAAGTAATCAATATAATTTGTGGTAGGCGTACCACCAGCTCCTATTTCATTATATCTTGTAGTAGGCGTACCACCCGTTCCTATTTTATTTTATATTGTGGTAGGCATACCACCCGCTCCCATTTTATTATATCTCGTGGTAGGTGTACCACCCGCTCCAATTTCATTTTTGTTGACAACACTAATCACAAAAGAATCTCGGCAAGGAAACAATAATATCAACAAACATCCCGGCAAGGGAACAATAATATTAAACAAACATCCCGGCAAGGAAACAATACTATCAAAACAAACATCCCAGCAAGGGAACAATAATATCAAACAAACATCCATGCAAGGGAACAATAATATTAAACAAACATCCCGGCAAGGGAACAATAATATTAAACAAACATCCCAGCAAGGGAATAATAATATCAAACAAATTTTCCGACAAGGGAACAATAATATTAAACAAACATCCCGTCAAGGGAACAATAATATCAAACAAACATCCCGGCAAGGGAACAATAATATCAAACAAACATCCCGGCAAGGGAACAATAGTAATAATAACACATGAAGCGCAATAAACTACAACAGAGTCATAACAATTATAATACAAGACTCATGGGCATGCGTGACACCAACGTATAGATACTCGTCACCATGCCTATACGTCGTACTCCACAATTAACACATAACAAATAGGACACAACTCCTAATCCCTCAAGCTAAGGTTAGACCAAACACTTACCTCGCTTTGCAACCAATCCAAAATTCCAACAAGCCTTTGCCTTGCAAATTCGTGCTCGAAAATCTCGAATCTAGTCATAAACAATTCGATTCAGTCAATAAAAATATAGGAATTAATTCCATATGAAATTCTACATTTTCCATTTAAAATTCGAAATTGCACTAAAAATTCGTCCGTGGGGCCCACGTCTCGGAACCCAACAAAAATTACGGAATATGAAACCTCATCCAACCACGAGTCCAACCATACCAATTTTACTAAAATCCAACATCAACTCGACCCTCAAATCTTCAAATTTAACCAAGAGGGTTTTCAAACTCTTCCAACTAAATTCACAGATTTAATACCAAAACCAGTAATAGATTCGGGTAATCTAACCAAAATTAAGTTAAGAACACTTACCCTGTTGTTTTCTCTGAAAATCTCCCGAAAATCGCCTCGCCCCGAGCTCCAATTTTGGCAGAAATTGAAAATGGGATTTTGTCAAGATGCGGAAATTGAAAATCGCCTCTCCCCGAGCCCCAAGGATGGATAAGATTAGGAATGAAGTTATTCGAGAGAGGGTGGGTGTGGCGCCCTTAGAGGACAAGATGCGGGAAGCAAGACTCAGGTGGTTCGGGCACATTCAGAGGAGGAGCATTGATGCACCGGTGAGAAGTTGTGAGCGACTGGCGGTGCTGGGCACGAGGAGAGGTAGAGGGAGACCTAAGAAATATTGGAGAGAGGTGATCAGGCAGGACATGACGCGACTTAGGATTACTGAGGACATGGCCCTTGACAGGGGATTGTGGAGGTCGAGCATTAAGGTTTTAGGTTAGGGGGAAAATTGGGAATATTTCTACAGCACGCTAGAGTGAGACTAGACAGTTAGTAGTACTGATGCAGGGCTTTATATTATAGATATTAGTATACTTTACTCTTTCTCGTATTTCTTATATTTCTTATATTGTTGTTATTTTATTATTTATATTATTTTATGTTATGTTGTGTATTTTATATTATTTATTATGAGTTCAGTGCTAATACTAATATATCGCCTTTGTCACCTGTTTCCGTCTTGAGCCGAGGGTCACCTGGAAACAGCCTCTCTGCCCCTCGGGGTAGGGGTAAGGTCTGCGTACATATTACCCTCCCCAGACCCCACTTGTGGAAATACACTAGGTTGCTGTTGTTGTCCCATTTTCAGAACTTAGTGTTCTGTCCAGAAAAATTCCGGGGTACTGTTCATCCATTTTTACTGTTCATGATAATTGTTCACGACTGTTCACATGGTATTGTTCACTGTGTACTGTACAATGTACTGTTCAGGGGTACTGTTTATGAATATTGTTCACAGATACTGTTCATGTGTACTGTACGCGGGGTACTGTACACGGGTACTATTCACACAGGTGCACACTGTTCACACGTGCGAAAAATGCAGAAAATGCCCAGAAATTTTCAGCAGCCTTTTATATCTGTTAATCTTCTGAAATCTACCCGAGGCCCTCGGGACATCAACAAAATACACCAGCAAGTCCTAAAACATGATACGGGCTTAGTCGAAACCTCAGATCGCATAAAAAAAATGCTAAAACCGTGAGTCACACCTCAATTCAAGCCTAATGAAACTAAGAACATTCAACTTCTATATTCGATGCAAAAACCTATCCAATCAAGTCCGATTGACTTCAAATTTTGCACACAAGTCATAAATGATATAATGAAGCTATGAAATTTTTCAGAACTGGATTCTGACTCCGATATCAAAAAGTCAAATCTCTAGTCAAACTTAAGAAATCTTTAGCCTTAGATTTCTATATTCCGTTAAATGGCGATAATTTGATCTATGGACCTCCGAATTCGATTTCGGACATATGACCAAGTCCCAAATCACGATACGGAACTACCGGAATGGTCAAACTTGGATCCGGGTTCGTTTGCTAAAAATGTTGACCAAAGTCAACTCAGTTGAGTTTTAAAACTCTAATTCATAATTTAATCCATTTTTCATACAAAAACCTTCCAGAAAATTATATGGACCAAGCACGCAAGTAGAGGAATTATTGATAGCGCTTTTCAAGGTCTTAAAACACCGAGATAATTATTTAATTTAAAGATCGACATTTTGGGTCATCACATATGTGGTATCAAGTTAAGGAAATTGTTACTTATCATACTCATAACGAAACTATCTGGTGTAGCGACCTCCGCTATACCATGGCAAATATATCAATGGGTCGGGTCTCCACCTCTTAGGCGCCATCTACCCGTCATTCCTCCATCCCTAAATGGCAGTGTAAGTAGAGTAGAAATTGTAATGGAGTACGTGACATGTGTACTCTGATTGAATGGATTTATCCCAAGTCTAGGACAATTTCTTAGGATGTTCCTAGTATCACCATATTCATAACAACCCATCCGCAGTTCGACTGTTCATACTGAGTATGTACCGGATAACTTAAAAAAAACATTGCAGGGAATTCCATGCCATCGGTACATTAAAAGATAATTGCCCCCCGCGAGTGTTCTGATTAACATTAAGCACTGCGAGTATACTGAATATGTTTCCATAACCCTGCTGATACTGAAATGTAGAATTATTAAGGGCACGAGAATATCAAAAGTCCTATTATCATCCCATTCAAATCTCAACTCTTAATCATATACAAGTTCCATCGACAATGATGGGATGCTTCGACGACAGTCGAACCAACACCCCAATGGCCAAGGCCATCGACAACGACGAGATACTTTGACGACAATCGAACCAACACCCCAATGGCCAAGTACATCGACAACGATGGGATACTTCGACGACATCCAAAGAAACACCCCAATGGCCAAGGCCATCGACAACGACAAGATACTTTGACGAAAATCGAAGCAACACCCTAATGGCCAAGGACATCGACAACGACGGGATACTTCGACGACAGTCGAAGCAACACCCCAATGGCTAAGACCATTGATAACGATGGGATACTTCGACGACAGTCGAAGCAACACCCCAATAGCCAAGGCCATCGACAATGACGAGATACTTCGACGACAGTCGAAGCAAGGCTCCAATGGCTAAGACCATCACCAACGACAGGATACATCGATGACAGTCAAAGCAACACCCCAATGGCCGAGGCCATTGAAAACGACGAGATACTTCGACGACAGTTGAAGCAAGGCCCCAATGGCCAAGACCATCGACAATGACGGGATACTTCGATGATGGTCGAAGCATCCCAGTGGCCAAGGCCATCGACAATATTTGTTTGACCTCGTTTGAACCATGATGAGACACTATGTTGATGATAGTCGAAGCAACATCTCAACGGCCAAGGCCGTCGAAATATTAGTTCGACCTCGGTCAAACCTTGATGGGATTCTACAACGATAATCGAAACAACATCCCAATAGTCAGGCACGAACGTCAAACAATAAACGAAAAAGGAAACAACGAACGGACAAACCGACAAAAGTAAAGTTTATATTACAATAAAATATCATTTACATCTGCCCCTACGAACGGGCCTTAGCATGGCCCGTGCCAAAAATTTCAAAGCAAAAGTGGTTCAAATTAAAACTGTACGGTAACCTTTGTCATACCACGAATCTGAAGCAAGGTGGTTTACGTCATTAAAATTAACACCTTCCCCATCAGGAGTAAGAGGGTCATATCCACATGACTCACGGGCTGCACGTGCTTCGGCATGCACCGCCTGAACCTCTGCCTCCTTCGCCATACCCTCAGCATGAAAAGCTTTATACACTTCGAGTCGAGCCTCTGTATGAACCCACAACTCGTACAAGCGATGGGGCGAGCTCTGACCGGCCGCGAGATGAGACGTTGAGGGAAGAGAACATTGATTTGCCGCCTCCGCCCTTAGCAAAGCCATTTGCCCTTGCAGAGCCGCCAACTCCCTGACGCGCCTTTCAAATCCCACAATCCAATGACCGGATGCTTCCCTCTCTCCCGTAAGTTCCAACCAGGATATACGGAGGGCATCCTCTAAAGAGACCGTCTCAGATATAGTCGTTGCCAACTTGTCAGCACTGGAATTCAACTCGCCCTTGAGCCCGTCTACCTCCACTACCTTAGCATCTAACTCAGCGGTCAAGCTGGCCACCTTCAATTGTAAGTCGACGTTCTCAGCCTTTACCCCCTGGCTCAACTCAAGTTCGTCCTCCTTCGCCTTAAGAAGGGCCTCCAATTTGCTATTTCGGGTGATAGCCCTCACGAGCTCCTCGTCCCTCTCCTTCAGCTCCTCCACCCTATGCTCCAATTGGTCCTCCCATTATTTAAATCCCTTGCGAAAAACCTGGAACTCGGGGTCCTGATGGTAGATGTCAAACATCGCCCAGTGTTTAGAGCAGTATTGATGATATTTCGATAACATCTTCTTATAGAGGTCTGTCCTCCTACGTTCACGACGCTCTCTCTCTACCTCCAGGATGAGAGTCTGACAAGAGAGAGGAAGAGTTAGAAAACACATACAACACAAATGGTCACGTCGACCCCACGACAAAAGAAGAAGAAAAAGAAGCCTACCTGCAGTGTCATGCCGGTGACCTTCCGAGACAATTCTGTGTTGCTCATCATCCCAAGCGTCTTGCTTTCAGGAGCAACACATAAAGGAGCAAGGGCCGACACAACCTGCTCACTATTCAGCAGCAAGTTTTAATTCCTCGGAATTATCACGTGACGGTCGGACCCGTCCGTTCTCACCTCTACATGGGTATTGCGACCCAAGAACTCATCAACGTCCTCCAGGCCGATATCCGAGCCCGACCCATCCCCTTCAACTTAAGATCCTCCGACATTGGATGACGTGACACCCTCAGCGGAGTGTACTGGGCCGGCTCCTGGGCCAACCTCTTCCGCTCAGGGATGCCTCCCCGATAAAATGGCATCGGCCATAAACACAGGCACCGGGGCTGTCCGGGATGCTTCGCTTCCGTCGCCCTCGATAGCCACACCCTTTCCTAGTTCTAATCTTCTCCTTTGCCTCTCTAATGGCTCATCGCCATTAGAAGATTCTCCAATGGGATGAGGGACCGGTGCCAATGCGACTTCTTCCCTCGTGACCACGGTTCGAGACGAGTCTCCCTACTGAGGAAGTTGAGTACGGCCTCCCCGAACAGACTCACACAAAATGAATCGCGTATCCATGGCAGCAATGGCTCGTCTGAAAGCAGGGATCGACTCCTTTTGCCTGGAGGCTCCCCGACCCGTCGTCACAGAAAACCACACGGTTAGGTGGGCTTGCATGCCCTATAAAGTAGCAAGGCAAAAATTTACCTGAGGAGACCCTAGGGCCATATCGTTGTACGAAGGTCGCCCAAGTTCGAGTTTCCTCAGCGTAGGGCAGTAGGTCGGCGACCCATTTCCTGAGACCCACAATAGGGTGGGGCGGATGACCCATAGCTACAGAATAACAATTGACCAAAGATTACAATAATTACAGAAGATAGGGAGACGTAATGGATGATGATACTCACGAGTTTTGTTCCATCATTATGGAAACCCCGCTGGGTTAGAACGACATGCTCAGTCTTGATAAAGAAGTATTTGTGCCAGAATTTACGGCTCGCCTGGTCGTCTGTCCCGGCCACTATCCCCTTGATACCCTAAAGCCTAAAGTGCACCATAGTAGCTCTTAGAAAACCAGGTGTGAATAAGTGCAAAAGATGATGGATGGAGACGTCGCACCTTGCCAACTCCGCATACTTGATCAGTAGCAGAAGTACCTTGAGTGTGTATGGTGAAAGCTGAGCCGGGCAAACGTGGTAAAATCTATAGAACTCTTTTGACAGAGGAAAGAGATGAAGGGTGTAGCCAATCACGAAGGGATATTCATAAAAAGCACAGTACCCAGGCCTGTGGACATCAACGTAGTCTTCCCCCGCCAGAGTCATCTCTACGTGAGCAGGAACGCCATACTTTATGCGGAGGGCATCAAGATGAGCCTGCATCATCTCAGACAGTACATGGCTCGGAGTAAAGGGTGGATCTTTAAGGAAATTGTTCCGAGATAGGGGATGTCTCGGTAGTAGCGCCTCCACTATAAGACGGTTGTCGCCTTCTTCTACCTCCACCTCTCCGCTACTGAGGAGAGGTGCTGCAGTTGACGTAGTAATGTCGGGAACTCCCTCATCAGTACGACGAGATCTTGGCATGATTTCGTTTAAAGGGAGCAGTTACACAAAGAGGATGAGAAAGGAAAAGCTTCAGGTCAAGAATGAAAATGGAGATTAGAAGATGCAAGAACAACTAAGAGAAACTGAAAAGTTATCAAGAAAGGGTGGCTAAAGTTTTTCAAAAATCGAACTCCTCAACTATTTATAGGGTTGGTTAGCGCCAGAATCAAGGCGGCAGGTTTCAAATCAGCGCAAGAATCGAAGCGCCAAAAGCCGTCAGTCTCTACCTCGAAAATCTGCATAATGATGATGCATGTCAAAGCTGACGTCACCCCAAGGTGGCGTGTACCCCTCGGTGCTATGCCGAGCAGAATATCCATCTTTCGTTGGCCACGTCGCAACATCCCAACAGATCAAATTCCCTCTTCAAGGGAAGGCGTAGAGTCCGCTCATCAAGGACGCATTCGGTCGCAACCTCGACGAGTGGAGGGACTAACTGTATGGGTCTAAATTTGATCAACCACAACTTATAGCAATCACGATAAACGTATGAAGTATCTATGAGTCTACATCTGCCCGGGTACGACCGCAATACAAGGAAAGGCAGGCAGCGCCGATAATGGCGTCAGTACACTGACAGACTTAGGGAATATTCTTCGAATGTTCCATAAGGTGGTCGTTCCTGTGACTGTGAGAAGAGTCTTTAGTATATAAGGGGAGTGGAGGCCTTGTGAAGAGGGGATCTTTCCTTTGTAAAAAAGCATTAACCTTGTAAGAGCAATATTATTTATTCTTTTCTCTATATCATTATAACACAACTGTTGTTATCATCCTAGAGCTTATTATATTCGGCTACGATTTACCCCTTCATCTTTAATTGATTTGTCCTAAAAGATTCAATATTATTTTTGAGTCAAACAGCTCCCAATACACATTAGTAAATAATCCAAACTTGTTTAAATAAGTAATTTTAACCCATACGACCTTCAAATTTGTCCAAATTTGCCCAAGAAGTTAAGGACGGGTTTGGCCATAGATTATGTCAAAAAATATTATTTGCTTTTTTTAGCAAACACATATTTTTTTGATAAATAAGCTTTCAGTTTATCTGAATAATCTGTACAAGTATCTTATCGCCTAAAGCTGGACACATGCAGCCCCAACTTTAGCATGCATCAATAGCCTCTTCTACTACTTCTAACCTTCTGAAATCTTTACTACTTAGTATCCTGTATCTTATTGCACATGGTTAGGCCTTCTCCTTCTCCTTGTTGCTTTATGGATAGAAGTTTAGGCTGGCCATCTACTTTGCTAGTCTTGGTATTTTGCTTCATATGCAATGTATATCTTGTATAATCATCTTTACAAAGCATAAGCCTTAAAGGAATCAAATCACATGGTGAGGAATCAAGAAGGAAAATGCTCCTAATAGCCCTGTATAATATTTTAAAAGGCGGGGGCGTGAGGCGAGGCGTTTTACCTCTGACGAGGCGTGGCGTGAGCCCTGAGACATGGGGCGTAAGTCCCGGATCTTTAAATTTTACTAATTTCAAGAATTTTAAGATAGTATAAAATAAAAAATAATTATAAAAATTATATTAAAATCACATAATTATAACAAATAATCTATTTAAATTATTTATGATTTCTAATTCATCAACTATGAATAATATGAAAAGTATGACATATATCATAATATGCAAATTAGTTGCAACGTAACGTCGTTACAACTAAAACATCAAAAATAAGGTATTTGATACAAAATATTATATGTATCTCTTAAGGAGTAATGAATCTTGAAAGAATTTCAATATTATAATTTGATATTTTTCTTAAAATACTCCTTTTATTTAATATGCTTTCTATTTGAAAGAGAATTTATATAAAAACATAATTCACAATTTAAATATGATTCTCTAGAATCATTTATTTTTAAGTTTCAATAAGTAAATAAAGTGACACATAATTCACCATACAATACCATGATAACTAATTATTTGTAAATCATTACTACCTAATATTGAGATATTAATTAATAAGTATTGTATCTCATAAACGTGGAAAAAAATATTTAGAAAAATAATTATAAAAAAATTATGGACTATTGTATAGTAAAGAGATAAAAAATTAATAAATAAATATTTTTTAAATGAAATATTTATTTAAAATTAACTATCATAGCAATTTTAGTGGATAACGTGCAATAATTTTTATTTTAATTATGACATAAAATACTCTCACCTTAATGATTTATGATTAAGAAAAATGTAATTTTGAATAGTCAATAATTTATTAAGAAAATTTGAGGATTTACAAGGTTAGTTACATACAATTGCATAAAGTTCTATTAGGCGAGCCCAGTACGCTAGGGCTGCTTATCGGGCGGATTGGGCGGTTATTTACTCTTAACTGTTTAGCTTATCGGTTATCGGCTTTTAAATGTATGAATCTTCTAGCCACCCGATAAGATATCGAACGGATTGGTATCAGTTTAGCTCTTATCGGGCGGTTTATCGGTCTAATTTAATCTATATTATGTGCATTAATTGTTTGCTAACAGCCTAGCATACAAATTCAGAAATCAAAATTTTATGTTCAATCACCTCATTCTTGAACTTCCAGTGACATAGCTAAGGCATGAATACATGTTAAAGAACGCGTTCATGCAGTTGGATTGAGCTATTGCCCATGTTGAAATCATGCTCACTACTGCAACTAAAGCCATACAAATTTTGGTCCCTCTCGATCCCATCTTTTTGTCTTGTGACATATATGCTTATAACCAATTTTCCCCGCACAACAACTAAGGGAAATAAAAAAAAAATAGACTAGTTGCTTTGCTTCTTTGGTGGAGTGGGGGCTGGAGATTTATACATTTTGCTAGGGGGCGATTATATGAGAAGGGAATACAATGGTTAACTAATAAATATTCATAAGCTAAGATTTCCAATAACATGTCATTAATCCCTATAGCATAAGCATTGATTGATGACTTAACTCCTAGTAATAGAGTAGATAACTTTGTTGACTTTGATGGTTGGTATATATATATATATATATATATATATATATATATATATATATATATATATGTATGTATGTATAAACGGAATATCCATTAAGAAAATTGAATAATCCGCCCCAAACTGATAAGCCGACAATAAAAAAAATTCAATCCGTTCCCCGTTCATTAAACCGTTAACCCGATACCAATAAGTCATTAACCTTCGGTTTCGGTTCGATTTTCGGTTTTGGATCGGTTTTGAATACCCCTACAATACGCTGGGCGTTGAGCGTGTCTGGGGCGTAAGCTCCGATGGCCGAGGCGTAAGTCTAATAGAAATAAGCCCCACATATAAGCTCACGTGCATTTTACGAGTTCTTCGTCCCGAGGCGAGTTGCTAGTTTGTATGAGTCCACCAAACAGTAGAGTACGTGGTCCTCTATGAGGTTATGCTAATAATGCTTAATAAAATTGTAAGTAAATAAGACAAGGGATTCTTACGTGGAAAAATCCCACACAAGGGAATAAATAAACAACGACCTACACCTATAGGCTTTTAACTTCACTAACTTGCAATCTCACTATTACAATCCACTTTGTAATAACTCTATTACAAAGACTTTGACTAACTTGTGATGCTCTCGCCACAAGCCACTTTGTGACTATTCTAGTTACAAAGGCTTTAAACTTATGACTAAACCTAGTCACAACATAAACTCGGAAGTTTATTAATTTTTTATTGTCCTAAGGCAAAGCTTCTAAGAAAGCAAGATGTGAGATACAATGAAGAACAAATAACAAGATTACAACTCAACTACGGATACATATAGACTCATTATGGAACTAATCATTAATGGAGTTGTCTTCTTGTTCTTGACACACCAGTGACTTCAATGCCGGATGAACACTGTTATGCTTGAGAGAATATCACTGAATGCACAAGTGAGTATATTGTTCCTTGTACCAGGTTGTTATTCTACAAAAGACATCATAATGGATGGTGATGTCAATTCTTGGTACACGTTTCTTCCCAATGAGAAGTGACTGCTGCATTGTCTGCTGCACCGTCACTTTTGTGCAGTTGCGTTCCAGATGTATAGTTGACTTGTACTTCTTGTCAGAGAACACTACGGGACCAGGTCCCTGTGTGTTCCTCTTTGTACTAGTTGCGAGATAGTCTTCGCGTCACCTCTGTCGCATTCGCGACACCTTCAGATCCTTCTGCTTCGCGTTTGCGGCAGAAGCTTCGAGTTCGTGAAGGCTTAATGACTCCAGGTTCCCCAACTCCCCATCCTTCAATGCGGTCGCGACTCCCTATTGCGTTCGCAAAGGGTAAGCCAGTGTCTTCCCCGTGTTTGCGACCTCCTCGTCGCGTTCGTAATGAACATTTCCCAACTGTCCAAAAATCCTTCTCCGCGATCGCATAAGCCCACTCGCGATCGCGAAGCACGACACCAATAACCAGCTACATCAAAACAACCAAACTTGGTCTGATACCACCCTGAATTACACCCGAGGACCCCCAAAACCCCGTCCAATCATACAAACAAGTCACAATACTAAAAACTTATCCAAAGGCTCGAAATACCACAAATAACAACAAAATCATGAATCGTCAATCAAAACCTTTCTTTCAACTTTCAAACTTCTAAACTTCAATGAATGCATCTGAATCATATCAAGCATTCCGGAATGACGCCAAACTTTACGCACAAGTCACAAATCAACCCCAAACGGACATCGATAACATAAAAATCTACTTCAAGCCAAACTTAGGAAATTCTAAAACCTTCAAAATGCCAACTTTCCATAATATGAGCCGAAATGCTCCTGGCCGACGTAATACTCAACCCGAACACACACCCAAGTCCGAAATCATCATACAAACCTATTGGAACATTCAAATATCGATTCCGAGGTCGTTTACTCAAAAGTCAAACCTTAGTCAACTCTTTTAACTTAAAGCTTCCGAATTTAAAATTTTCCATCCAAATCATCTCCGAACTTCCAGAAATTCAGTTTCGACCAAACATACAATTCACGATACCTGAAGTGAAGCTACTCAAGGCCTCAAACCGCCGAACGATGTACTAGAGCTCAAAACGACTTGTCAGATAGTTACGCATGATATCAACTATTGAGATCATGGGGGGAAGATCATGGAAGAGGTTATGGAGGTGTGGAAGTTACAACAATAATGGTTAGAAGTAGCGGGAGGTTAATAGAGAAGAGTAGTGGGAATAACTTCTTTAGGAGTTATAGATATCCACTACATAATATAATATTTCATAACAACTTCCTATTTTGCTATAATTGTTATTAGTTCTATGTACCTTTATAATTACTTTAGTTTTCATGTAGAGATGGCCGGGGAGGGGAGGGGGGCAGCTGCGGTGCGGGTTCAACCTTAACCAACGAGAATTTTAATCCGCCCCGCCCCGCCCCGCCCCGCCCTGCCCCGCATAGCAATTTTTTCTTTTTTCCCGATTTTGATGAGTAATTTTTGCCATATTATTATGTTACTTGTGGTGCCATTTTCCCTTGGCAAGAGTAAGAAATCAACATATTAGTATGTAATTTTTGTTTTCTGTATATGGTCAACTTTTAAAAATTTGTTGTACCATTTTCCTCGATTAATATTTGAATATTATTCTATGATTTCTAAAGCTTCTTATTCTTATTTACATACATAAAATTATGAGAAAGAGAAAATAAAAGTTTGATCTATGGGACAAATTCAGTTAAAAATTATCAAAAGATCACTGCAATTCACTACAAGATTTATGCTATCTAAGAATTATTGGTGAATTGCAGAGTTTCTTTATTACCAAAAATAAGATTTTGGTGTATTTTGTTTGGAGTAACTGAACAAAAATAAGATTTTATATTCATGAAAGTCTATCAATCATCTTTCAGATTTTTAAGTCTTTCTTGTCAAATTGACATTTTTCATATTAAAAAAAGTAAATTATATATGACTGATAGCCAATGGAAGAACCATAATTTTGTGAGAAAAGCAGAAAATTCACAATGGTATTTGTCAAAAGCACCTCACTCGCAACGGCCCCGCCCCATTGGCATTGCTATTTTCATGGACCTCCGAGTATCTTTATGTGAACGTTTTCAAAGGCTACCCACATTTTTACTTGATTAAGAAGATTGTATAAATTGTTGTATCGGAATCCAAAAATTGCATGCTTAACAGAAGTATGTTCCCTTCCGATAAATATTGTCTTGTAATCTTAAAATGATTTTCTTTTTTAAAATTAACACTATTCGTATCGATTGATACCTGACAAACAAAACTAAAATCCTTATACTGAGGTATCCTTTGAGGTTTATCACTACACGGAACACTGAACAAAAATACGAGCGTTTGGAAAATTTTTTTAGAATAAAAAGGAATGAAACGGGTGAGTTCTAAATTGGTCCAGGTTCTTAATTCGTGTTTTATCTATTTTTTTCTTAAAATTAAATTTGTCACATAAAAAATATCACAGGAAACAAAAAATACTAAATCCGGTGAAGATTGACCACTAAAGCTAATTAGGTAAAGTAAAATACCTTTTAGAGAGAGACAAATAGATGACTTCGACATCCATCTAAGAAATCCACTCTAGGCTGCAGGTATGGTGGTTATATCAGTGGATAGAAAACCTCAAAAACGGCTTGCAAAGTTCTTAATTGAAAGCAAAATATGGAGACCTACTTCTACTATATAATATAGAGAGAGTTTTGCAATTCTAAATTAAAAAAAGGAAATTAGATGTAGGAGCCTAATTATTTCGTCAAGCCATTGTTAAGTTCTAGTTGCAACATATTTGAGAATTGTATACGGTCTAAATTGGAGAGCTCGATTTCGAAGACTTGATCTTACCCCGAGCTCGAGTTCGGAAGTAAGAATCGAGCCCGGTTGGGATGTGCGCACCTCGAGAAGCAAATTGGAGACCTGTCATGATCTGCCTCGAGGACAGTACAATTTCGATGACACTCAAGAAAGAGGGGAATTTCTCAAAGACACGTGGATCAGGGCATAAATTAAGGGATAAGATTTGTACGGAATAGTATGAGTCCGTACTAGGTTGTTATATAGCTGTGGCACAATAGAATTCCTTACCAAAATTGGAAATGTACCTTATTAGGGTTTTTCCCTTCTATATAAAGGGGACACCAATCATTTGTAAACACCATCTCATTCACTACAATAGAATATTCTATTCTACTTTTCTCATTTATTCTACTCCACAATTGTTCTTCAGCTTTATTGTTCATGCTTTATGTGCTCTTAACTCACCTCGAGGCCCCTGAGGTAATCGAGTTCGAGGTCCCCGTTGCTCTAACAACACTGGTTTGGTTCATTAATTCTTCTTACTTAAACCTAATATCACTTGTATATTCACTAGTATTTGAATAAACCACGTATCTTTAAAACCATAAATCACCTTTAATTGTTACTCACATTTTTCGAGATAAACAGTTTGGCGCCCCCCGTGGGGCTAAAGATAATAGTGATTATTTTAATGCTAGTTTTCTGATAACACACGTTGTTCTTCACACTTTTTCTTGTCAAAGATCCTTTGATTTCAGGCTAAGATATGTCTCGCTCAGCAAACGCACCCGTGCATGTAAATAACGATCTCGGATCCTATGGAGAAAACAATGCAACGGCTATAGGGACCGATGTGCCATAGCTAAACCCTGGGGTAGCACCAGCGCCAAACCCCATCGATGTTGGTTCACACATTGTTGTAAATGTTAATTTGGACACTGGTGTTGAAGGAAGTATATGCGGAGGGGATCAACCTGACGCTCAACGGACACAAGTTCAAGGAGAAAGAGAAGTTAGTCTATAGGTGATTTTTGAGATGTAGCAAGCACAACAAGTTGCTATCGCCCAGTTACAGAGTCAATAAAAGACTTCGAGCGTGGCTGGGCCAGAAATGGCTCATCGTGTTGAGCCAACCCCAGAGAGATCAAACAATAACAGCTCGGGAACCGACCCCACCATCATAAGAATGCTCGAGGAACTGATAAAGAGAATCATGTCAGGAGAAAAAAGGATTGAGGACAACGACAAAAAGCTCGAAACATACAACTCTAGGGTCGACCAAATACCGGGAGCACCTCCGATTTTGACAAGAACTGGACTCGAAGAAGTTCGTGCAAAAACCATTCCCCCATAGTACAGATCTGAAGCCCATCCCGTAGATGTTTCGGATGCCAGACATCTCAAAATACAACAGGACCACTGATCCCAATGAGCACATCACCACATATACTTGTAGCATAAAAGGAAATGATTTGGAAGATGATAATATTGAGTCTGTTTTGCTAAAAAAGTTTGGGGAAACTCTGTCTAAGGGTGCCATGATTTGGCACCATAACTTACCCCTAAACTCTATTGATTCGGTTGCCATATTGGCAGACTCATTTGTAAAGGCACATGCCGGTGCCATAAAACTCACAACAAGAAAGTCCGATGTATTCAAACAAAGCAAAGGGAGAGCGAGATGCTAAGGGAATTTGTCTCCCGATTCCAGTCAGAACGAATGGAGTTACCACCAATCTTCGATTATTGGGCCATACAAGCCTTCACTTAGGGGCTAAATGAACGATGTTCGATAGCTTCAAAGCAACTGAAGCAGAACTTGATCGAGTAACCTGCCGTGACTTGGGCAGATGTGCATAATAGGTACCAATAAAAAATTAGGGTCAAGGATGATCAGTTGGGAGCCCCCTCGGGCTCAGTTTATCCAAGAAGATTACTAGCAAATGAGTCAGGAAATGCAGACAGGGGGTCAAGGTTGAATAAGAAAACATATCAGCCATATGTCGAGTATTGAAGGAACATTTCAAGGCGTAACATACCTTAGAATAATCGAAGAGCAGATCGAGGTCAAAGTTCCTGGAGACTCATGAGCAAATTCAAGTTTTATAGGCACTTGGGACCGACGGAAGCACCCCGATTATTAGAGTACAACTTCAGCGTTGATGCCTCGTGTATCGTCTTAGCCATTGCCAAAATTAGAGTTACTAGATGGCCCAAGCCTATCCAGACTGATACTTCTCAGAGGAACCCCAACTTGATGTACACGTATCACGGTACTCATGGGCATAGGATCGAGGATTGCATGAAGCCTAGAGATGAGGTAGCCCGGTTGTTCAACAAGGGGCATCTTCATGAATTTCTCAACGACCGGGCCAAGAACCATTTCCAAGAAAGAGATTCAAACAAGAAGAATGAACCTGAAGAACCTCAACATGTCATTCACATGATCATCAATGGAGTTGACGTCCCACATGGACATATATTCAAACGTACCAAAGTATTCATCACAAGGGAGAAACAGACTCGAGACTACCTGCCCGAGGACACCCTCACATTCAGTGCGGAATACATCGAGGCCTTATATCAGCCTCATAACGATGCACTGGTAATTTTTATCCTTTTAAATAAAGTTCAAGTTAATATTGATGGCCGACCGGCTCTGACGTGCATTTAATGCTTTCGGGGAAAAGAACTAATGAGACGCTTCGGTCATTTCAACGACTACATCATAAGAGTGATTCCATCATAAAGAACTTTTGGAATTTAAATCATTTCATTATAAGAAATGCGGGGACTATTTGTATACGGTCTAAATTGGAGAGCTCGATTTCTAAGACTTGATCATACCCGAGCTTGAGTTCGGAAGTAAGAATCGAGCCCGGTCGGGATGTGTGTACCTCGAGAAGCAAATCGAAAACCCGTCATGATCTGCCTCGAGGACAGTACAATTTTGATGACACTCAAGAAAGAGCTGGAATTTCTCAATGACACGTGGATCAGGGCATAAATTAAGGAGTAAGATTTGAACGGAATTGTACGAGTCCGTACTAGGTTGTTATACAGTTGTACCAATAGAATTCCTTACCATAGTTGGAAATGTATCATATTAGGGTTTTCCCTTTCTATATAAAGGGAACTCCAATCATTTGTAAATATAATCTCATTCACTACAATAGAACGTTCTATTCTGCTTTTCTTGTTTATTGTGCTCCACAATTGTTCTTTAACTTTATTGTTCATACTTTATTTGATCTTAAATCACCTTGAGGCCCCCGAAATAATCGAGCTCGAGGTCCCCGTTGCTCTAACAATACTGGTTTGGTTCATCAATTCTTCTTACTTAAACCTAATATCACTTGTATGTTCACTAGTATTGGAATAAATCACATATCTTTAAAATCACAAATCACTTTCAATTGTTAGTCACATTTTTTGAGGTAAATAGATAATTATAATTTTATTTGATAAATTTGACCGATGTGCTATGCACGTTGAGAAAAACTTTGTGGTGGAGATTTGGAGATGCGACCTATTGAAGGTTATGTGAAGAAGGTGGATAAAGTTTATTTTGTTATGAAATTTAGGCCAAGGGGGAGAATTGTTAGGTGTTGTCCTGATTTTCTTCATATTTGATTTTTCTATCTGTTGAAGGAAAGGAAAACATATTTACCGTAATTGGTTTTTTCTTTTGTAGAAGAAAATTATGAATCTCCCATATTTGGCTAGTCTATTTTCTTGTAGGAAAAAAGTTTGAAGTTCTATAAATTGAAGATCTATCCTTCTCATTCAGTAGCATCTACAATGTAGTCATATGGGGTTTTGAGAGTCGTGTTTAGGGGGGAGAACTTTACGGGACAAGTGTTAGTGTGTCACTTGTGTTTGCCTCTTCGTGAGATTATTCTATCGATATTTGGTACTCTCTTATATATAGTAAATTGCTCATCTCTGTCGTGGACGTAGGTCAATTGACCAAACTACGTTAATTGTTTGTGTCTCTTTTGGTATATTTTTCGTTTCTGGTCTAATATATCATCGTTCATAATTTGCTTTACTATCTCCCGCATGACACCTGATTATTTTGCTCGTAACAGCCATGTGCCAATGCATTCTTAGTTGTATAATTATATGGAAACTTCTGCTTTAAAAAGATGAACAATATGTACGGTACATTTCGGTCACGTTGAAGATCATCAAGTTTACATCCCTCAATTTTGCTTTAAAAATCAAAATTCCTCCTCAACATTGAAAAATAGTCATTTTCGCCCCTTTTATGTGCATTGACTGTTTAAATACCTAGTTTATTTTTACATATCTACCTTTGTCTTTTTTTTTTTTTACTTTTTAAAATTTATGATATTTTTCTATCTATATAGATATAGAGAATAAGAGAGAGAAATTTAAGTATATGCATATGTGATACGCTGAAATTACACTTTAATTAAGTAGTATAAGGCGGTCAGTGTCAAATATAATAACCCAATAAGTTTGGGGTTGAATCCCACAGGGAATAGGCGTAAAAAGGTTACTCGAGTAGTGTGCTACTTGACTTAAGTCGTAATTCAATTCCGTTAATTGTAACAAGAGTATGATATGATTGTGATTTGAAGAGATCACTAATTGTAACATCAAAAATGTAAAATAATTTGATTAAGGAAACCAAGGTTGTGTCCCCTTCAATGAAATGTAATGCAATCGGTGTTAATATGATATATTTCTAATGGAAGGTTCTTTAGATATGCAAATGATTTCTAAATGACTACCCAATATTTTTCAATAGTGGGTAGTATTTCCTCTTTATAGTTTTTTCAAATATAAAAGAGTTGCAATTAAGAGCAATTAATTTATGCCAAACAAAACCCATTTATTCCTAAATGATTCTATTAAACAAGATTTAAAGCCTTGAGACTTTGATATTTACTCCTACCAAATTCTAACTCACTTTTCCAAGTAAAGAAAGAGTTTAATGGCTCTTGTTAATATTTGCAACCACCAACAATAAATGAAGAATGGGAAATAAATATATATAAACCAACCATTATATATATATATATATATATATATATATATATATATATATATATATATATATATATATATATATATATATACCCATTAACATAACACTCATTTAGGGTCCACAACCTTATTATTTAAAGCTAGCTACTCATGCTAAAA
This sequence comes from Nicotiana glauca, assembly GCA_026770625.1. Taxonomy (NCBI): domain Eukaryota; kingdom Viridiplantae; phylum Streptophyta; class Magnoliopsida; order Solanales; family Solanaceae; genus Nicotiana; species Nicotiana glauca. The sequence continues at coordinate 5,811 of MU689060.1, read as the reverse complement.
TAAAAAATATGAGAATATTAAATGTCATAAAGCTTACAAAGTGCAAGATTCTTCACTACTAAAGCTTCCAATATAGAGGAATATTCACAGGTTCAAATGTAGCTCAAAAACAAGACAAGATGCCCCCACAAAACCCCAATAAATCTAATTATAGTGGGATAAAACTCGGGACCAATTTCAGACAAAAATATTCTTCCAGGTTACTTATGCGACCACATTTCTGTCTCATAATAGACATGCGGTCCGCATCTTTGTCACAGCCATCACATCTTCGAAACCCTAGCTTCCAGTTAGTCGTAGCATTAAGGTTATGTGGTCCACATTGTTGATTTGCGATCGCATTTGTCACCGCATTTCCGCTCTCAGAAACTTCTAATAGGGGGTTTTGCGATCCATTATGCGGACCACAAACCTGTTATGCGGTCGCATTATGGACAACATTTTTTGTGCTTGAATTTGGCCAACAAACTGTTAGGCTTTGCGATTCCTTTGAGAAATATGCGTCCCCCATGTTGGATTTGCGGCCTGCATACTCACATATGCGATCGCATTTTGCTTTTTTCTTGTCCTTTTGCGCCTTTTTGATTTCATTTCCATGTTCTTGGGTCCTTAAGCCTCATACACTGCAAAACATTAAAATTACATAAGTATAAAAGATAATTTCATTTAAAACAAGCTAAAATCTAAGCAATTGGTATTAAATGTGCCGAAATTCTCTGGCACATCATCACCCCCAACTTAAATTCTTGCTTGTCCTCAAGCAACTAAAATGATACTATCCTATTCTAGACTCCAGCTAAACGTTATGAAACAATAGTGACTGTGGACGGTGTTAGTTGTCAGTACTACAAGCATGCACTTTCATTTATTTACCCTTCCTGAACAATCATTGTTATTTACAAAGGAACTAATCAACTTGTGAAACTTTAAACCTCGACCAATTTGACAAAATGATACTCTCAGTTGAGTGCTCTTGCATTCGATCCAACCTCACAATTCATGTTCCCTCACTAGAAAGAAAGTCTCAAACTTACAATATTTACAATGACAACAAAAGGGACGGATTCACAAAGACACTCACTCTCAAAAAGACTTTCAAGTGTTACAACATGCCATACCATAGGCTTGCCCTTAGTTTAATTCAACGTTTTATTCTAAGAACGTTCGGTTGGAGATCCCATAAGAACTTTTTAAGCTTGTAATGTATGTTTAGGGAACTGTTGGATAAACATTTGGGTACAAATGACTACACCCTCCTTGAACACTACTCACATTTTTCTTTCTTGTTGCTCCTTGCTTCTTTTCAAACCACATAGCCTTCATTAGCCCCTAATTTCAAACATTGAACCACCTTAAATACCTCTCTAATTTTCTTCAAGGTTCTATATTTATATATATACATACATCTTTTTTTCTTCTTTTCTCTTGTATTTTTTTAATTTTTTTTTCTTTTGGAGCTTGAATAATTTCATATGAATATCCCGAGGTACACTTTCCTACACTCACTGTACAACCTTGCCAATTTTCGGCTTGACACCACACCCCCCAACTTAGTCTTTTAGCCTCATTCTCAATGTTCAAGGATGGACAGGTTCAAAAGAGGAAATTATTTTTAAAAAGGGGAAAGGGTCGAAATGAGGTGGCCAAAGAAAAGGTTAAAGGCTCAAATGGGGTAACTAGTGATAATATCTATACAAGGGGTAGCTTGAAAGGCTAACTAATTTTCCAATATCACAAAGACTGCCTAAGGTCATTTATCGAACCAAATGTAATTATCATTAGCATAGAAAGACCAACCGGGCAAGTTCTAGATGGTAGAAGTAAACATACGAATTATTTATACAAAGACTCACACATATGGCACACAAACTGTTTGACTCAACATAGTTTTAGCCCTGGAGTCAACACTTGGAAACTCGAAGCTTTCATCATATTTACATGTATGACTCTAGGTAAACATAGAGTCAAAGAGCGAGCCTCAAGTTCACATAGTTGATTTCAATTTTTTTATATTAATGGAAGGGTATAGGTTATTTACAAGCATACATGCTTGAAACTAGACAATTACACCAAACTAGTTAAAATATTTCATCCTACTGCCATGGTTCTACTATTACACCCTTGGAAAAGAACCTGGCGAAGAAAAACCAAGAGGCATTCATTGCTAATTACTAAATATGAGCGTGCATCCAACTATCTACTTGTTTTTGGTTGTTTTTTTCTATACAAAGATAACATATGTACCAAAAACAACACAAGTATATACAAAAGTTACAGAAGATAACATATGTACAAAAATAACACGAGTATATACAAAAGTTATAAAAGTTTGCTTATATAACACAAAAAACATGTACAACAGTTCACAAAAAGTTTGTACAAGGCTATCCCACCCCCAATTGAAAAGCATGCATTGTCCCCAATGCATAAGAACATAAGAAAGAGTTTAGGGGCTCATTGAGGTGCACTAAGCGCTATGGGAGTCGGAAGCCGGCTGAATGATGGTGGGGTCACCCTCTGATGCTAAAGCTTGGACCGATAAGATCTCAGCCTGAGGAGTGACCTCCACTGATAGAGGAGGGATCTCCAACTGGCCCGACATTGGAGCTGGGGCCTGTGAGCTGCTAGCATCGCCTGTTGATGGCTGAGTGGTCGATGGATTTGCTTGGACGACCATGTCTGCTAGCGAATATTCTATCGACGTCTGAACATTTACTTGTTCCTCCTCTATAATTGTAGGGGCAACAACCTGTTTGGCTTTCTCCTGAGGGCCCTTATCCTCCTCGGATCATGACTCCTCATCAGTCTCTCTCTCGTCTGTCTCCCCTCATTCGGACTCTGTAGAGTGTCCAGAATCATCCTTAGAAGGGATGTCAATGTGTACAGTGGAAGCTGTATTCTGGGAAGCCCCGACAGTCTGAGGTGCAGGAGCTGTCATCAAGGTGGAAAAGTCAAGATCTTATCCAGCCACGGCCGTGGCTGCTCCCTGCTCACCTTCCTTGGGCATAAGGGAGGATAGATCTAACTCAAGAGTCTGTATTTTGTGGACCTCAGTCTTCAGTGTGGCAACATCATCACGGAGCTGTGGCAAGTCTCCAACCTCACCCCGCTCTATATTTTCAGTCCACACCTCAAGCTGCTTCAGGAGATCCCCATAAGATATTGGTTGCTATTGGAGGGCCATCACTGAGGATTGGATGGGGTTCAATGCCTGCCTGATGAGGGTGGGGAGGTTCTTCAGAAGGTGGTCTACCTTAGCATTTGTATTTTGAGCTAAGAGACCGAGCTTCAAAATGGCTGGAAGTAGGGCAGAAGGTTGTGCAATGGTGGCCTGAGAGGAAGGATGTGGAGTGGAAGTGGAGGCCACTCTGGCCTGAGGAAGAACATGAGTCTGGGAGTCTGAGATCTCTGTATCAGCAAGAATCGGGGTCTGAACCTCTAGGGAAGCAACAACTACCGCATCATTAATGCGCGTGATATCAATATCCTTTAGCGCTTTCCCCGTCTTGTCAGTGTGTGGCATTGAAGGGACTTCCATAGCCTTACAGAAAGCTGTGATCAAGCACGGGAATGGAAATGATGTAGCTGTCTGGTTGGCCTGGATCCCTAACTCTGAGAAGATAAAGTCACCCATATCAATTTTTATCCCAGTCATAATGCATGCAATGAGAAGAGCTTTCTCAATACTTATATCAGTCTCATTTTGGGATGGCATCAATCGTGAGGTAACAAAGCTGAGCCAGAATCTACACTCTCGTGTGAGATCTTCCTTGAATATTTTATGCAGAAGGTCAATCCAAGCGGGGTTCCCCTTGGCTATCACGGAGGTTATCCAACCACGCTCATTATCACTGTTGGCCCATTTGGTGTCATACTCAGTTGTGCCCGATCTCCAGTTTGGAAAGTAGAACTCATTTATAGTGTCATTGCTACAAAACACCTGTTTCCCTTGAACTAAGACGGAGTCACAGAAAACTTTGTTGCGCTTGTGGTGAGGTGTCCTGGAGGCTCCATATGATGCATAAAATTCACGCACCAGTGTTTCATTGTAATCATCAGGAAGCTCAGTGAAGCACTCCCAGTTTTTAGCTTTAATGTTATCCAGTATGTGAGGGTACTGATCCTGTAGCCCGTTCAGACTCAGTTGTTTCTTGGCAAGGATTTTCCGTTTTGTTAGCCCTTCTCTATACAGCTCCCTAAAGACTTCGACCCCAAACCTAAGTTGGAAATCATCCCCTCTTTTCTTCTTGCCTCAGCTTGTAGGTCAATTGATGGCAAGGTCTCCTCCTCATCAGACTGGGAGGGATGTGTAGCAGTAGGTTCCGGTCGTAAACGTTTGGCTTGTAGTGCTTGACGACTGGTGGATGCCCTTTTCTTTGAAGAAGATATATATATATTTCTTGGGAGCTATATCTGCAAAGAAATGAAGTGTGAGAAACATAGCATACATCAGAAGAAAAAGCATAAAGAAAGTTAAGTATGAGATAGGGTATGCGGTCGCATAACCACTATGTGGACCGCAAACCTGTCATAAAACTTCTGTCTGCTGAAGGGATATAATTACGCGATGGGTTTTGCGATCGCATACCCATCGCAAAACTATTTGCTTAAAAAGGTAATCACACTATGCGATCGCAAAATTTGCCGCAAAGACAGATTTGTGATCGCAAATTAGCCGCAAACAATATGTTACAAAAAGCCATACACTGTTGAAGTATGCGGTGGCTTTGTGATCCGTATATCACTTATGCAATTGCAAAGCCTCCACAATTCGCCATCTTCCTCAGGTCACCTAGGGTTTGTTATGCGGCAACAATGTGGACCGCAAAAATGTCGTCCTCAACGTTTTGAACTCTACCCTCTACAATGGCGAACCCAATTTCACTACCCAGCACCCCAAACCTATCTAATTGTCCCGAACCCGCCTCCCCACCATTATGAGCAGATACCCAATAACAATAAAGAAGTAAAAACACACATAAAAGGAAACTAAAAAAAATAGGAAAAACACACAACAAAATTAAAAACTAAAATTTACAGGGATGAGATTTGGAAAGGAAAACATACCAGGACTGGAGAATGTAGAACACTTGGAAGATGAATTCAACAAGTGGGATCGTTGTTTACACTAGCCGTTTTCCTTTCTCCTTTTTCATTTTATTTTGTTTTCTTTTATTGTTTTTTTAGTTTTGTTTTGTTTAAGAGGGAAATCTGAGTGCTGGTGTGTGTTTATGTGTGAAGGGGTAGGGGTACTTACCTGTGAAGTTAGTGGTGGATAAGTCACCGCATAACACCTTATGCGACCACATAACTGCTATGCGGTGGTTTCAACTGGAGTTGCTCACGGGCATAATGCGGTGCACTTGTGCAATCACATAACTGAAATGTAGTCCGCAAAGTGCACGTCCTTGCTGCATTTCTACCACCAATATTTGCCAAACAAACTATCCAGGTCTACGACCACTATGCGGTCCGCATAGTTAAAATGCGACCGCATATGTGTAGCAGACTTCCCATGGTAACTTTTCTTCCCTTTCACATGCAATTTTACCCTGTGTTATGATCTTTTGAATCACCTGCACTCTAACACACACTTTAAATTTCTCATTTAATCTATCTAATAAAAGTTAAAATCTAAAGGACAAAAAAGATATTACCACATATGGGTTGCCTCCCACGAAGCGCTTGATTTAACGTCACAGCTGTCGATTCCCCCTTTTTCACCCCCCCCTAAAAGGGCGGAATCGGGTTTACGATATTATGGACAAAACAACTCTCGTTCCCTTTGGAGGAACCGGGTTATGGAATTTG
>MU689059.1:0-35897 GCA_026770625.1 Nicotiana glauca | reverse complement strand
CTCCTTAGCCTTCCTTAACCATTTTGTACCTACAATTCATGAAAAACACTAATAAGAGCATTTTGTCATCATATATATCATCAACTCAACATAAGAATGTGATTATTTAAGGCGTGATTATAGTCAAATTCACCTATTATCACCAACCAAGCTCATGTTTGACTCTATATACTAGGAAGGTCGATCCAGTTGTATATTAGGACTTGCAGGTATAAAATACAGCATCCCTGACAAAAAGGACGCCAATATAAAATAATATACTGACTATGCAAGGCGACAGAATAACTTACAATTGAAAGTAAATTGATAATATAATAACTGGAAGTAATTGGGAGTCAAAGATAATCTGAAGATATGATTACCTGCTAATATTGACTCAACTCTCTAAATATAGTAAGTAAAATAGTTGTCCGGCCCTATAAGGCTCAGTACATGTAAATGCTCTACCATAGTAGGCTCGCTCATAAGTGCTCTGCCATGCTAGGCTCTATATCTCAGCAATTCTGGGCTTGCTCATAGGGGCTCGGCCACATTAGGCTCAGTATGTAACTTATCATTGGTTAAAGATTGCCAAATATGGGCCTGCCCACCGATTATAACTCGATGGTGGTAAAAATACTGTAATATGAAGATATGGTTACCTGCTCAACTCTCTTAATATAGTAAGTAAAATAGTTGTCCGACCCTATAAGGCTCGGTAAGTATAACTGCTCTGCCGTAGTAGGTTCACTCATAAGCGCTCGGCCATGCTAGGCTCTGTATCTTGGCCATTCTAGGCTCGATCATAGGAGCTCGGCCACAATAGGCTCAGTATATAACTTATCATTGATCAAAGATTGCCCAATAGGGGCCTGCCCACCGATTATTGCTCGATGGTGGTGAAAATATTATAATATTGTACATATATAGACCCTCTGCTCTCTTGACTGAAAAAAGACAATACTTAATTGATTATAAAGTATCGATAAGGAAGCTTATTGTAACTTATGGGACTAGTATAATGTAGTTAAATCTGGGAGTATGAACTTCTCTTTTCGTCTCGTTATCAAATGCATATAGTTACATGATCATGCAAAAATGAAGGAAAGGTTTAACTATAACATGCCTTATCATGATTTTTCCAATCACCACATTGACCGCGTATCTTTGCACCTTAATCTAAAAACGATAATAATAATATCATTAAGTTATGAGAGGTACAACTATCGCACAACGTACGATACGCTTATTTCATATTAAAACCAGCATCATCTTTCTTATAATTTTTATTTCCTCCGAATTCGATATAACAACAACAATATAAGAACACCACAATAAAACGCACATACACACACACACACACACACATATATATATATATATATATATATATATATATATATATATATATATATATATATTATTTTCCAACCTTATATATACCACAAAATACTACAAAACAGCTCAATATACCCCACTCTCCTCATACACAAATCGACCATCGTAGTAGTGTCAAACAATCCAAAAATGTTACGATGAATGAGCAACTCACCACCCTGCATTTATGTGGTGTTTCTCCACACCTTTCCTCCCCTAAAATCCCCTAAAACAATAGAAAAAAACTCAATCCAACAGCAACATGAAATAACCCACAACACAGTCCACTACAAGTTGAATAACTCGACCTCACGATTTTTGGATCACCGTTCCGTGAGTTCTTACCATTATAGAATGACTTTCCATACATTTCCAGCAGAAAAATGGATGAAAGAGAGAATTATACTTACCTTATTTGTTAAATATCTCAACTCCAATATTGGCTCTTCAAACCCTAGGTTTTCCTCCAACTAGAACTTGAAAAGAAGAGAAAACCACTTATTGTTTGTGTTCAATTTTTTGGAGGATTTTTGTAGGGGCTTATGTCTGGTTTTTATGCCCTATTATCAGTTTGATATATGAAGGAATTAGGAACTTAAAAGGTCTCTTTGGCCGACACAAACTTTCCCTTTTTTGGACAAATGTAGTCCTCTCATTTAAGACAGTATGTGATACACCTACTTGTCACCTAGCAGTCTGCGTAGTCTTCCAAAAAGGCATATATCTCTCTACTTCAACATCATATTGAAAGATGGTTTAATGAATTATAAAATAGACGCATATATATTCAATGTGATGGGTGGATCACTCCGTAAAATCTAAGTATATTTGGAGAAAATAGCAGGGTCATTTGACCTAGTTTTCAACACAATTATGACTATAACTTGCGATGACCTTTGCAAACTTTTATTCCACAACTCTCTTGACTTCAAAACTTAATACACGACTATCATACCACTCTAATAACTCATAACATATGTAATATATCATACATTCGTATAGGGTGTGAATATATTAAAGGGGTATTAATTTGATATTATAGACAATTGAAGTCCTATCCGAATTAGTATGGGTAAAAATAGTTGTTTTACAATAAAGACGGAGAGTGAGGTGCATAAGATTTGACAAAATCAACTAAGTTTGCAGGGGGTCCATCTTCCAACAGGGTTTAGTGAGAATAAGTGAGGGTTTGGGAACTTCAAAGCATGAAAGTTGTAGGCGCTTGAAATAGCTTTCCAGCGATATATTGTGTAGCCCAAATGGAGCTTTATGCAAAAAGTTATACCTGTTTTACAGAATAGTGCGTAACCACCATGTTCGGCCATGTTTGACCACGACCGTGGTCGTGAGGCAGTGCTCTAGCTATTTATCGTGGTCAGGCTTACTGGGACGAGGTAGCTGACTTGGGAAGTCATATTTTTAGCCTTATTTTATCCCCCCACAGCCCCAAAACATAAAAACTTGCTTTAGAAAGGAAGCTCTCAAAAAGATAACTCCTTAAGGGTCCCTCCACCATCCAAGGTAAGTTCTAATGGTGATTCTATGTTTATTTCAGTTTCCCAACATCTTATTAACATAGGTAAACCCTCCAAATAATTAGATATTCGATTGGGTGATCATTGTTGAGAGAAGAAACCCTAGAACTCGAACTCAAGAAGATTCAACGTCAAAAAGGTAATATCTTCACCCTCTAATTGATTCTATCATTGAATTAATTATTATAAACTATATTTCATGATATATGAGTTGATGGATTTGATATAAAAGCATGAACGGTTATAGGTTTGGGTTATTGATTGTTGATTGTTGGTTAGTGGTATTGTTTACCTTATGGGTGATAAAGAATGATGTTGATTATAGCCATCTGAGACTACAAAATTTATATAGAAGCAAGAGAATGGATTATTGGGTGTAGAAATACCATTAATAAGGACAATGAAGCTTTATGCCCCAAAGTATTTGAGAAAATGTCTAAGTAAAGAAAACATGAGTGTTATTGCTAATTTGGAATCCCTTTGACTTGTATTGATATATATTAAAATTCAAACATTTGGCAAATGTTGAATTACACTCAAGAGCAGAAAGTTAAGGTATGTGATGCTAACTCTCTATGTTTGGGAATTTTAATGATTCTTCCTACACTATGTTTCTTTTACGATGTTACTAATCGCCTCAGAAATATAGTTCAGCCTAGTTCCTTAAATAGTTATAGAACTTCTATTATCCATCATCATAAATCATTCACCACTTTCATTATGAACGTTTGGAGCTCAGTGCGTATTCAATATATACTTGGTTAGATGCGCCCGAGTCTTAGTATATATTACTCAGTATGCCACAAACAGTTGAAGTTTCAGTGTTCATAAACAGTTCGAGAATACATGTCTCAGTCTAGTCCTATTCAGTATTCCAGTATTATGTAACTCAGTATGATCCAGTATTCAGGTATCATAAAACTCAATCTGTTCAGTATTTCACTATCATGTATTGCAGTTTGATTCCCAATTCCTGAATGTTGAACACCTGTATTTGGGCCCGAGGTCGTAGTTTATATGCTTTGTGCATACTTGAGCCCGAGGCAGTAGTTTATGCTTTGTGAGTGTTTGGACTTTAGGTCGTAGTTTATGCTTTATGCATTTTTAGGACTGAGGCTGTAGCTTGTGCACATATATATTAGGCCCGAGGCCGTAGCTTATTCAGATAAACAGTTTGTTCATCATTCAGAAGAGAGATTATTTATATCCTTACTTCCTTAGTTCAATTCAGTTATCTATTATCGTTTCAGTTACCTGTTATCTGTCCAGTTATCAGTTATCAGTTATTATTTCAAATTTAGTTTCAATAGTTATCATTTAAGTTATCAATTATCAATTTTCAGTTATCAACTTAGTTTCAATTTCAGCATTTATAATTCTTTCTTTCAATTTCTTTACATACCAATGAAATGTAAATGTACTAATGTCCCTTTTCTTGCTGCCTGCATCTCACGATGCATGTAATGATTTACAGGTTGATGGTTCAGAATGCTAGGATTCTCGTACCTGCTATTTGGTGATCCCAGTTCTTTCGAAGCATTATCATTACCTCCCCGTCTTCAGTATTTTCTGACGGTCAGTGTTTTCAGTACTTCATTAGAGGCTTTACAAACTAGAGTAACAGTTAGACAAAGTCTTAGGATTTTCATGTTAAGCTATGTTGGCTATAAATATGTTTTAGAATTGTATTAGTATTTGCGCAATTTGATTTATATCATCCATAATTTCAGTATATCATCATGTGTTAGTTTATCTTCTGCATTCAGGATGTTAGGATATCACATGTTGATTCATTTAGCTAGTTAGTTCGCTCAGTGATCGATGCCAACCCTGTACTACTGTTGAGTAGCAAGAGAGGTCGAAGCAGCTTTCACCCGATGAGGTCGGGATTGATTTCAACAGGGAGCTAGATATTGGAGTCGAGTTTCTATCTAAAGTCGAGTTGTGTATTTGTTCCTAATTGCACTTCTAAACATGTTTGGTTTTGAATTTAATTCTAATTTTATAATACTACAGTGCTAAATTAGACCAAGTAAAGCTACGGTTAAACTATTGCAAGTTGTTCAAATGGATAAAAGGCACTATGGTAGTGACTTTCTCTTAGGTGGTCAATTGACGGATTCTTGAGTCTAAAGCTAGATTGTCACATTTGAGGAGTATGATATAACCCTTGAACGATTCTACTCACTCTATACCTCTAGGTAGCTTGATTAATTTACCCGAATTGAGTTTCTCAAGACCAATTGGGTATGCAAATTTGTGCAAACAATCAAGGTTCAAGTCGGGTATTACTATCTCTAGGTTTAACCCTTTAATTGGGGCTATCAATCTTTTAAATACACCCCAATTCCTTGTTGGACCAATTTCATGGACTTAGGCTCTCTTTCTTAAGAAGGGACAAAATCTACTAGGCATAAACAAGTGTTTGCAACCACTAATTCAACATTAAAACCCTATATTAGCCCAAATATCAAACACCCATAGAAAATAAAGCATCAAAACACAAGACCCATCAATTACCCACACTAGGGTTGAGCCACAACCCTAGCTAATGGGTCTAGCTACTCATAATTGTAGATAAAAACAAAGACATAGATGAGGATAAACCCATAAAATTAAATTACTAATTAAAACTTTAATATTCAATGGTATAACTATTGTAAATGGCAAAAAAACCCTATTCAAGAGTGCAACTCAACTGTAGAATTTAACTCATGACCTAAAAAAAGCAAAAGAAACTATTTATACTAGGCCAAAACTTCAGGAAAAAAATGCCCATGTGGGTCTAGTGCGGACCGCACAAAATTGAGTGCGGCCACACTAAGGGTCTTAGCTGAAAAATCCTCTTCTCTAAACATGGCCACCGCAGACAGCACAAAATGCACTACGGTCGTGGTGGATCTTATTGCGGTGCACACAAAATGGAATGCGGACAGCATTGGCATTAATTCTCCCATATGACAACTCTCTGAAGTTGAGCTCGGCGGACCGCACAGAATCGAGTGCGGCCACAATGAAGTCAATACTGACCATACAAATTTCAGTGCAGCCGCATCACTTGGCTGCCTGGAATTTAGCACTCTCTGAATCTCTTCATTGCGGACTGCACAGAATGGAGTGCGGCCGCATTGCTTTTCTACCTGGGATGAGTACTCTCTGAACCTCTTCCATGCGAACTGCACAGAATGGTGTGCGGCCACCTTGGCCCTATTTGACTGTGCTTGGTCTTGTCTTGGTACTTGTGCAAGTTTCACTCCTTTTTTACTTGGTTTTTGACACCTTGTCACCTTGATGATCAAACCTGCAATCAAGCATAACTTGTGAGCCTTTGGGACTATTTTGTACAGATTTCTAATCAAGACTTAAGCAATAAGGAGTGTAAAATGCATGATAATCCCTAGTTATCAACTACCCAAAACTTAAGCTTTTGCTTGTCCTCAAGCATACAAAATAAGACCCACCATTTAAGAGTTAATCCAAGAAAAATTCAGCCGACCTAAAGTGACCTCATCTAGACTCAATTGGGACTAATAATTGTCCTCAATTCAAATGAATAATTAATAACATTCAATCTTGTCAACATCATGGATTTAGTGCGACACAAGAGCATCAAGCGGTTACTCAACACATCAAAGATGCTCATTCCATTATTTGGCCATTGTGGAATCCAAAGTCACACATCCTCGACTCTCCCTAAGCAAACCTCATTTTTAAGTTATTAGCACTCAGAACGAGGTAAATGGAAATACAATCATCTCTCTCAAGAAAAAGTCCGCCTCTAAGTACCATATGCTTGCCCCTTATGTGAGTCACCACTAATGTAAGCTTCATTTAACTAGAGATCATATAGGGCTTTTGTGGATATATAGTGAAGGCTTTTGGTTCAGGGTAGGAAATTTTTGGTCTACGTAGGGTCCATCTTCCCTTTAACACTTCTTTTTCTTCATTTTGGCACACATTCACTTGACTTTTTAAGTCATTTCACTTCTTTCTAAGGGGTTAGAGAGACACACTGTCACTCTTTCTTGTTTATTTCAAATCTTTTCTCCTTTCTCAACTTTTCGCACCATTCATTCTTTGCTTTTATTGAATCCCTTTATTCATTTCTACTTTGAACATTCTTTTTGTCTTTTTGCTTTTCTTTCTTTTTCATTGCCTTTCCTTTTCTTCATTTTGTGCCTTTTTACCACTTTGTTGCAATCCTCGTCTTCCCCCCCCCCCAAACTTATACTTTTTCCACGTGTTAAGGAAAGAACAGGTACCAAAAGAGGGTATCTTTAGAATGGGTAAAGGCTTGTATCGTAGGTCTTGAAGGAAAAAGGTTTAAGGCTCAAAAGGGTTGACTAAGGATTTTATCATTAGTAGGCTATAGAAGTGTTCAAGCTATCATTTGGATCAAGAGAGCCTATAATCACGTCTCAAGTCAAATTCCAATTAGGATTTTGCCTAGACAAACATTCAGGGCAAGTTCTAGACCAATGGCTCAAGACTTGGACTTACAATACAAATTCTCACCACAAAAGCTTTGGGATTGCTAAAGACACAGAGTTGGGGGCCCACAACAACTTTAGATAAGATTTGAGCACGCAGTGGTTCCGAAAAACCACTTGATGATTATTGACCAACACAATAGTCTCAAGGTCACAACTTTCACCATCCTACACACAACGATTTGTTTTTGACAATGGGACCAAAGACAAATATGTTAGGCCAAGTGAAGTTTTGCTTGAGGCACCCTTACTAACTAACTACTAAAAAGAAAAAAGGAAACTAGACTAAAACCCTTAAGAAGGTTTTCATGCCATCCATCATCGGGAAGAGCCACCCGGTTCTGACAAATTTCACCTTTGAAATGAACCGTGGTATTAATAAAACTAAAGGCTTATTGCAAAAACTCAAAACAAGCTATAAACATAAAATAAGAAGCTAAAAAATGAAAAATGCGGAAAGTAAAATGAATATGTACAAGAGGGGATTTAGACGAATATGCAATAGGGAGAATAAATATATACATAATAAGGAATGTTTATATACAAACCCAAAGTAAAAAGTACGAAAAGTGCAATGAAATGCTAAAGTTATATACATACCAAAGATAAAAAAAATATAAAGCATAAAATATCATCATATGTACAATCATCCAAATCCAAGTAGGGCTACCCCCTCAAATGAAAGTTGGCATTGTCCTCAATGCCAACTAACCAAAATAAGCACAAAAGGATAAGGAGGAAAAAGAAACTCCCTATGGATCTGTTGTCCGGATGGGATCCTGAATCTTAGTTCCTGGGTCCTCTGTCTTCTCGGGAACCTGTGACTGGTTCCCTCTGGCCTGTGGCTCTACTGGGACCTGTGCCTGGACCTGGATCGAGGCCTGGGCTAACTCCTAGGGCTGGCTAGAGTAATATACCTACGGGTCCTCCAACTATATGACTGCATCATCTGCACGGGGAATCACCCTCCACATCTTGGGAGGCCACTCCAACTACTACTATGGCTGGGGTTGGGTTGCTGGTGCTGGGTCATGCAATAAAAAATCCAAAGGCAGATGATCCGCCTTAAACCTGTCAACCTCTGCCCTGAGCTCTTTCACAGACTCCTTTGAAGCCCGAGTTTTTCTCATCTTCTTTGCCTCCTTTGCAAGCTCCTTGAGAACTTTCCCATGTGAATCAATGTCTGTAGAGATAAATTTCTGGCTGTCTAGGAGCTTCTTCTGGTTTTCTAGAAGATCTTTGAAAGTGTCCTCAATGGACTGTGGGACCTAAGGAAGAGTAGGTGCTGATTGGGATACCACTGTAGTAGTAAGGATAGACAACTTAGAGGAAACTTTATGCATCGAGCTGTTGATGTTGAGAAGGGCCTAGCTCAAACGGTGGGCAGTCAATAGGCAGGCAGGGGTGGAAGGTATGTATGGAACTGCCGAAGTGGATGGACTTGGGGGCATGTCCGCTGAGGTGGAAGAAGGCTGAGTAGGGGCCACTACCACTATTGGCTTTTCAGACTGACCAGTCGAAGCAGTGGTTTTTCCCTTGTAGTTCTTGCCTTTAGGGTTGTCATCACCCTACATGTTGTACCATTAGAATGGTGACTTTGCTTTCACTTTAACATCAAATTTCTGCTTCTCTACATTTACGTCATTCAATCACATGGTTAAGAAGCTGGGGAAGGGGTAGTTTCTATCACCTTTACTTACTACCTGTGTAATAACCCAAGATATCACATTCCCGATGTTAATTGGGTACCCTGCCATAATTGATGCTACCAATACAGCCCGGTGAAGAGGGAGTGAGTTTTCGTGGGTAGTAGGGTCTAGTCTGCTACACACTAATGTCTTCTACCCCCTAGCGTTGAAATTCAAACTTCTCCTTAAGATCTTCACCCCCGTATACAGCCAATCAGGAGTGGTACCTGGGATAACCAAGTACTATTCCAACTAAGGAAGGGCCTCCTCACCTAATGCCATCTTCTCTAGATACAGTGATTCATCCTCTTCATTGAAGCCCAAGTAGTCATTTATTGCTTTACCATCGAATTGTACTTTCAAATTCCGCACCTTGGTCACTTTGGTGCCCTTCATGATGGGCAACATTGGTGTAGAATTCCTTGACCAGGTGCTCTTTTGTATCCATATAGTTTCTTAAGAAGTACTCCCAACCCACTCTATCTCTAAATTGTCTTCTCACATTGGGGTTGTGAGGCAAGAGGTCTCTATCCACAAAACATCGCTTCGGAATCAATTTCCTCATAGGCCACAATTCTCTGAACTTATGGTAGGCCAACTCACTCACAAAACTGTCCTACCACACCTCCGGGTTTCTAGTTCTCGCTACTCCACCTACCTGAGGCTCACCTCCTTCTACTCCATCCCCTTCATCTCCTATTGCCTCTTCTTCTCCTACTGCACCTTCTCCGGATAATGAAGTTGTGGGAGAGGAGTAGTACTCATCCCCACTGCCTTCAGTTGAGCCCTCAGACAACCCAGAAGATTGAAGCTTGAGCGGTGGGGGATGCTGGAGGTGTTTCTGTCAACCTGTGTCTCTCCGGCCAGTTAGGAATAAATTCTGGCATGGAGTCTGAAGATGCCCCCTGGGAGTGCACATACTCACTTCCCAATGAGTGGGAAGCAACTCTATCAGCAGCCTGGATTGCCTTCCTTGTTGTTTTTATTTCTTTCCAAACTTGGGGGTCAGTTTTATCATCTTTTGCTTCCCACCCCGGGAGGACTCTCCTCTTCCTGGTTGTTTAGCACCCTTGCCTCTTGATTTAACCATTGTCCGCAACCAAATTCAGTCATGCTTTGTTAGTCTCAGTATACACAATGAAATTCAAAGTTATAGTGAAAGAAATATGCTACAGACAGTTCAGTTATTGCAGAGTGCAGACCGTACAAAATGTAGTGCGGCCGCATAGAGGCCAATGTAGGCCACACAAAATGCAGTGCGGCCACACAGAGGACTATGCGGACCACACAAAATCCATTACAGTCCGCACAAGGGTAGGGTTTAGACTACCCACTCTCTAAATTTATGCACTGCGGACAGCACAAAATACAATGTGGTCCACATTGAGGCACTGCGGACCGCACACAATGCAATGCAGTCGTAGTCCTTCAATGTACAACTTGCAGAACTTTTTCATTGCGGTCCGCGCAAAATACCATTACGGACCGCACAGGGGCACCGTGGACCGCACTAAATTCCATCGTGGGCCGCACTGAGTACCAAGTAGCAGTACCAACCTAGAGTTTAAGATATGTTAAATTGTAAGTCCACTTTTCACCTAATGAAGAGTCCCTACGTGTTTGCCCAATGTTTTAACTAACTAATCTAACTTTAAACAAGAATTAACTAACCTAAGCTATATTACTGAAAGAAATGCGGAAAGGCTAGGATGAAGAATAGAGAAAAACAAAAGAAAGAAAAAGAAAACAACAAAATTAAGAAGAATTTAGAGTTATTAGAAGTGAAAAGTAGTGAATATAGACGAGGCTTAGTAGTTAATTACAAGCAATTTAGAGAGATGAATAGTGCTTATGTGTCTCTGAGAGTGAAAAGTTTGAAAATTTCAAGAGGAAGGCCTCGAGTCCTATTTATAGAAAAAGTCCTGGGGCCCAGCTTACCTACCCACCGTGTACCATACAAAACGAAGTGCGGTCTGCACTATACTGAATTATACAAGTTTGAGAAGGCAACCACTGCGGTACGCACAAAATGCTCCACGCCCGCAGTGGTCCACCGCGGATCACACAAAATGTAATGTGGCCGCGGTGGCAAACTTCAGAGAGTTGGTTTTTACATCCATCATTAGTGCGGTCCGCACTGATTTTGTGCTCCCATACTAAGTTCTTTGCGGCCGCACGAAATGTAGTGCAGTCCGCATTGCAAACTTCAGAGACTTGAATGATTTTTTATCCACTTTGTCCTGCACTGCATAAACACAATCCTGCAGCATCTTACAACCAGTCTGTCAAAAAAATAAATCCTATACTAAAATGAAAATCAAATAAAAATGATAAGAAAAACACTGGGTTGCCTCCCAAGAAGAGCCTGATTTAACGTCGCGGCGTGACGCATATTACCATCAAATCACTTTAGATGGAGAAGTGCCACCACGTGGCTGTCATCAATCTTGCCCCAGTAATGTTTAACCCTGTGTCCATTAACTCAGAAAACCTCACCATTTTTCGTCTTCAGATCAAGTGAACAAAATGTTTCCACGAACACCACTTCAAATGGTCCACTCCATTTTGACTTAAGTTTTCCCGAAAACAACCGTAACCGAGAGTTGAACAAAAGAACCAAATCAGGCACTTTGAACTCCTTGCTATGAGAATATTTATCATGAAGGTACTTCATCTTATCCTTGTACAATGACGAACTGGAGTAGGCATGGAATTAGAATTGATCAAGTTCATTAATTTGCTCCACATGAAGATTTGCTACTACATCCCATTCAAGGTTCAATTTACTCAAAGCCCGCATGGCCTTGTGCTCTATCTCAACAGATAAATGGCAAGCTTTCCCAAACACCAACTGGTATGGAGACATACCAATTGGAGTCTTGTAAGCCCATAGAGCATCATCCAACTTTTTAGACCAATCGATCTTATTTTCATTGACCGGTTTAGACAGAATACTCTTGATTTCCCTGTTTGAGACTTCAACTTGGCTACTCGCCTAAGGATGATAGGGAGTAGAAACTTTATGGTTGACACCATACTTTGCAAGTAAGGTGTCAATAGCTCTATTGGAAAAATAAGACCCCCTAGCACGTATGATTTCCGGCGGAGTGCCAAACCTTGTAAAAATGCTCTCTTGAGAAATGCAACAACACTTTGGGCCTCATTATTGGGCAAAGCCACGGCTTCAACCCATTTTGAAACATAGTCAACCACCACAAGATTATTTGTGTTCCCACACGATCTAACAAATGGGCCCATAAAATCAATTCCCCATACATAAAAAAATATCAACCTCAAGAATGGTATTGAGAGGGATCTCATCTTTCTTCGAAATTCCACCCGCTCTTTGACATTCGTCACCCCTCTTAACAAGTTCACTTGCATCATTATACAAAGTTGGCCAATAAAACCCACAACTAAGAACTTTGGAAGCAGTCCTCGCCCCGCCATGATGGCCACAATAGGGAGAGGAATGACAAGCCCCCAAGATACTCAATTTCTCCTCCTCCGGGACTCACCTTCGGATCACACCATCCATACAAATCTTGAACAAGTACGGCTCAATCCTAATAGAAATACAAACTATCCCATTTGAGCTTCTTCTTTTGGTTAGAAGAGATCTCACATGGGATGATACCAGTCACAATGTAATTAGCAACATCCGCAAACCATGGCATATCACTCATTGACACAGAAAGTAGCTGATTATCGGGAAATGCATCATTTATCTATAGGCCATCACACGGCCTTCCTTCCTCCTCCAAGTGGGACAACTGGTCCACCACTTGGTTTTTACTACCTTTCCGGTCCACAATTTCCAAATCAAAATCTTGAAGTAACAAGACCCATCGCATCATCCTAGCTTTGGAGTATTTCTTCGTCATCAAGTACCGTAAGAGATGCATGATCGGTGTGCACTATGACCTTGGCTCCCATGAGATACGGGCAAAAATTTTCCATTGCGAACATAATAGCCAACAACTTTTTCTCAGTCACCGTCTAGTTCCTTTGAGCCTCATTCAATGTATTGCTCACGTAGTACACTGGATGAAACATTTTGTTCACTCGTTGTCCCAAAACCGCCCTAATCGCAACATCACTCGCATCGCACATGAGCTCGAACGGAAAGTTCCAATTGGATGCTGTAAGGCCCCGTAAAATTTTGTGCTTAAAACCTAGTAGCTCATAGCGTCAAGGTCTGAATATTGTGTTAGGAATGTGTAGCTTTAAAAATCAAAAGAATAAATTTTTCCAGAAAATTGTAAATTATGCGATCACGAATGCGGTCGCAGATCAGCTATGCGGACCGCATTCCTACCGCAGAGTGAAGCAGAAAATTGGTCTAAGATGATGTCAAAAATGTGGCCCATTTTGCGATCGTAGAATCGAAATGCGGACCGCATTCCTACCGCAGAGTGTAACAGAAGATTTGTCAAAGATTGAAGCTAAAATGCGGTCAATTCAGCGGCGCATTATGCGACCGCAGAACATGAATGCGGACCGCATTCTTGTCGCAGATCGTGTCAGAACATTCGGATTTTGAGGAGCAATTCTATGGTCCATTATGCAGACCGCATGTCTACTCTGCGATCGCAGATGCGACCGCAGATCTCACCCGGGCTTCTATTTTTCTAATTTTAAAACCTGACCCCCTTTCTAATATAACGCCCTAACCCCTCATTTTTACACATTCTCTGAACAAAATAAGAGAGAGGGAGGAGAGATTCTTGAGGGAAAAGTTCATCTTCTTCAAAAATTGTTCTTCAAATTGCTTGGTCCGAAAAATTCTTAAGCTAGTGTCTTCATCTCCATTTCTAAAGGTAAAAACCCTAACCCTTTTTCCCTTGATTTTCAGATTCTAATAGAAAGAGGGATTTTTATGCATTAATTCTTGAAAATGGAAGTCAAAACACTCATGCATGTTCTTTATACCTAAAGATTAGTAAAATGGAAATGGGTAGAAGTAAGGGGAGGTGCTCGATAACCCAAATAAGCTCGGATAGAAATTGTGAATTTCAATTCTAAGATATATGTGTAACTTGTGACCTAGATTGACGCTGCTATATTAATGGGTGAATTGGAAGTAGGAGATAAAAGAAAAAGAAAGGAAATTCGACTCCAGGTATGTATGGCTAACTTTGATCCTTGTGAAATCGCCCTATTTTGGTGTACGAATAAATGGTATGAGATATCTATGTGAATTGTTTGTTNTGTAATTTGCTTATTGTCGTTGTTGTGATCTTTGTGAATTGTTCATTATTGTTGTTGTGATTGTTTGTGAATTGAAAAAATATGGTGGGATCAGGTTGCGCGCCGGAACACGAAGTAATAAGGTGCGGGTTGTGGTGATAAGGGTGGCCGAGGTAATAAGGGTGTCCGAGGTAATAAGGGTGGAAAGCGATCGTAATCGCCATTGAAATCGATATGTGTACCAGTTGTGAAATCATTGATGAGGCATTGTGAAAGGAGATAGCAGGAGAGTTTGTAACATTTGGGGTACTGATTGTCCCTTTGTTTGGTTTGATTGTGCCTTCCATGTGTGTTTGGTTGTTGCCTCTATTGTTGTTTTCTACTTGTATACGATTTGATATCTACTTGAAACAAAGCTAGGTGTCGAAAGACTTGGTTGGCTTGACTTGTTAATGCTTATGTATTTGTTCATTGTCTCTATTACCGTGGCTTACTTGTCTATGGCTTGAGTTTACTTGGGACAAAGCTTGTTTATACATACCAGTACAATTCTAGTTTACTGACGTCCCTTTTGCCGGGGGCGCTACAATCGTGTTATGATTGTAGGTGGATTCGTAGCAGGTACTTCAGTTCATCGGCAGTAGCACTCCTTCATCTTCCACTGGTCGTTGGTGAGCCCCTTTCCTCTCGGGGCCCTGCGTGGCTCATGCCACTTCTATTTTTGGAGTCTTATTTTGGTTTTGTTTAAGGTATAGTCGGAGTCTTGTTACCGGCAAGTATTATATTATCCCTGTCATATCTTAGAGGCTCTTTAGACAGAAAACGTGGGATTATGGACTTATGTAATTATATGTCGGGCATTGTAAGTTGTAAACTTGTTAAAGAAATTAAGCATGTTGTGTATGTTTTGAAAAAGAGTGATTTAAATTATGAAATGCTTAATCTTTGGTTAATAAGTAATGAAAAATACAGGGGTAACACGTGGGTTAGGAAAGGAACCCAGGTCTGCTTGATTGGGGCTACCCGGTCGAGCGTCGGTCATGTCCCTCGAGTTTGGGGCGTGACACGCTAATGATAGGGGTGATGGTCAACTTATTCTTGAGAAGTTCAAAGGCCTGCATACATGCCTCATCAAACACGAACATGGCATCCTTTTCTAGTATCTTCCACAAGGGATTCACTACCTTTGAAAAATCCTTTATAAATCTCTGGTAGAACACTGCATGACCAAGAAAACTCCTAACCTCCTTGACAGAAGTGAGGGGAGGAAGCCTTGAAATCAGCTCTATTTTAGCCTTATTAATTTCTATGCCATGCTTTGAAATTTGATGCAACATTATTCCCTCCTCAACCATGAAGTGGCATTTTTCCCAATTGAGCACAAGATTGGTGTCTTCACAACCGGCCAACACTCCATCCAAAATTTTCAAACATTCATCAAATGAATCACCCACCACACTAAAGTCGTCCATGAACACCACTAAAATATCTTCCATCATATCGGTGAAAATGGCCATCATACACCGTTGGAATGTCATCGGTCCATTACATAACCCAAAAGGCATCCGAGAAAAAAGCAAAGGTGCCATATGGACAAGTAAACATGGTCTTCTTATGATCCTCTAGAGCAATCAAGATTTGGTTGTACCCATAATATCCATCCAAGAATCAATAGAAGGCACGCCCAGTAAGACGATCAAGCATCTGGTCAGGGAATGGTAATGGGAAGTGATCCTTGCAGGTCACCTTGTTCAGCTTGTGATCGTCCATGCACACCTTCCATCCGGTAACTGTCCGAGTAGGAATTAGTTCATTATTATCATTGCTCTCCACGGTTATACCACCCTTCTTCGGAACACACCGCACCGACGAAGTCCACGAGCTGTCAGAGATAGGGTACATAACCCCGACATCTAACCACGTGATTACCTCCTTTTTCAAAACTTCTTGGATTGCCTCGTTCAACCTCCTTTGATGTTCCAAGGAGGTTTTTGCATCATCTTCAAGAATAATCTTGTGCATACATAATGCGGGGCTTATTTTTCGAATATTAGCTAAAGTTCATCCAATTGTCTTCTTTCGCTTTTTGAGCACCGCTAATGTGGCATCTACCTACATGTTAGTAAGATAAGAGGAAAGAATAATTGGTAAAGCTGAACTAGGGCCTAATAATTCATACTTGAGGTGTGGAGGGAATGGCTTCAACTCCAACACTGGAGGTTCCTTAATTGAAGGCTTTGTTTGAGGAGTATTTTTGTTTTCAAGATCAAAAGAGAGTTTCCTAGGCTCATAAGAATAAAAGCCCATTCCATGCAAAGCGTTCAAGCACTCCACTCACCCCTCATCATTATTTACATCAAGATTTAACAACAAGGCCTCCATAGGGTCCTCCACATTGATCATTGCACTAGTATTATCAATTATCACAGTTGCAACAAGAACCACAAATGAGCACACTTCGGTACAATTAGGCTGCTTCATTAACTTTCACAGATGGAAGAGCACCTTTTCATCACCCACCCGAAATGTGAGTTCCCCTGCTTCCACATCAACTAGAGCTTTCCCCGTAGAAAGGAATGGTCTCCCGAATATGATCAAAACTTTATAATCTACCTCACAATCCAAGATCACAAAATTAGCTGGCAAGATAAATTTTTCCACCCAAACAAGCACATCATCAACAATACACAATGGTCACTTCATTGATCTATATACCATTTTCAATCTCATGGAAGTCGGCCTCGGTGGCCCAATACCCAAAGTCATGAAAACTGAGTAGGGAATCAAGTTGATACTTGTCCATAAATCATATAGAGCTTTAGCAAAGTCTGCAGTTCCAATAGTGAAAGGGATAGTGAAAGCACCGGGATGCTCCAACTTCAGAGCCATTGAATGTACTATAGCACTAACTTGGTGGGTCATCATGATAGTTTCACAGTCCATGGATCTTCTCTTTGTCACCAAATCTTTCATGAATTTAGCATAGCCAGGCATTTGCTCCAAAGCCTCCACCAAAGGCACATTGATGGACAAGCTCTTCATCATGTCAATGACCTTCTTGAACTGATTCTCATTTTCTGCTTGGCTATCCTCTGAGGATAAGGTGGATGTGGCCTAGGCAAGGGTGCCTTGACTTTTAGCACAGCCGGCTAGACAAGGGTGCCTTGACTTTTACCGCAACTTTTATCCGGTGAGGTGGGGATCGATTTCAAGAGGGATCTAGATATTGGAGTCAAGTTTCTATCTAAAGTCGAATTGTGTATTTTTTCCTAATTGCACTTCTAAACACGTTTGGTTTTGAATTTAATTCTAATTTTATAATACTACAATGCTATATTAGATCAAGTAAAGCTATAGTTAGACTATTGCAAGTTGTTCAAATGGATAAAAGGCACTAGGATAGTGACTTTATCCTAGGTGGTCAATTGACGGATTCTTGAGTCTAAAGCTAGATTTTGGGGAGTATGATATAACCATTGCACGATTCTACTGACTCTATACCTCTCGGTAGCTCAAGTGATTTTGCCTGAATTGACTTTCTCAAGACCAATTGGATATGCAAATTCGTGCAAGCAATCAAGTTTCAAGTCGAGTATTACTATCTCTAGGTTTAACCCTTTAATTAGGGCTATCAATCTCATAAATACGCCCCAATTCTTTGTTGGACCAATTTCATGGACTTAGGCTCTCTTTCTTAAGAAGGGCCAAAATCTGCTAGGCATAAACTAGTGTTTGCAACCAATAATTCAACATTAAAACCCTAAATTAGCCCAAATACCAAACACCCATAGACAATCAAGCATCAAAACACAAGACTCATCAATTACCCACACTAGGTTTGAGCCACAACTCTAGCTAATGGATCTAGCTACTCATAATTATAGATGAAAACAAAGAAATAGATGAATATAAACCCATAAAATTAAATTACTAATTAAAACATGAAGATTCAATGGTAAAACTATTATAAAATTACTCCAAATGGCAAGAAAACCCTAATCAAGAGCGCAACTTGGCTGTAGAATCTAACTCATGACCTAAAAATTGGAAAATAATCTATTTATACTAGGCCAAAAATACCCCTGCTGCGCTAGTGCGGACTGCACAAAATTGAGTGCGGTCGTACTAAGGCTCTTGGCTGAAAAATCCTGCTCTCTCAACATGGCCACCGCAGACTGCACGAAATGCACTACGGCTACAGTGGCTCCTGCTGCGGTCCGCACAAAATGGAATGCGCACCACATTGGCATTAATCCTCCCATTTGACAACTCTCTGAAGTTGAGCTCTGCGGACAGCACAGAATCGAGTGTGGCCATAATAAAGTCAATGCAGATCGCACAAAATTGAGTGTGGCAACATCACTTGGCTACCTGGAATTTAGCACTTGCTGAATCTCTTCATTACGGACTGCACGGAATGGAGTGCGGCCGCATTGTTTTTCTGCCTGATATGAGTATTCTCTGAACCTCTTCCTTGCAGACCGCACAGAATGGTGTGTGGCCGCATTGGGCATGTTTGACCAAGCTTGGTCTTGTCTTGGTACTTGTACAAGTTTCACTCTTTTTTGAGCTGATTTTTGACACCTTGTCACCTTAATGATCAAACCTGCAATCAAGCACAACTTGTGAGCCTTTGGAACTATTTTGTACACATTTCTAATCAAAACTTAAGAAAGAAAGAGTGTAAAATGCATCATAATCCCTAGTTATCACTCGGTCACATGGAGTCAGGCACCGAGTTCCATGTTATGTCTTGCCCTAGGTTCGAGGCGTGACAAGGCTTGGTATCAGAGCACTAGGTTCAAGAATCCTAGGAAGTCTATGAGGTCGTGTCCAGTGGAGTTTCCTTTATATGTGTGTGCCAGCCACTCATATAAACGGTTAACTACCAAGACATCTGGGATTCTCTCATTTCTTTCTACTCTAGATCGTGCCATGAAGCTTAGAGCAATAGTTAACCTTCTATTCATATCGAACATATTGGATGCCCAAGCGACGCGCAGGAGAAACCTAAGGTCCTATAGAGGATAATTTCCCATTGGGGTATAATTATGGATTACAGGTTGGTAAATATGAGACTTGACAGGTTGTTAAAATTGGGATGCAATGGATAGTAGTATAGATTAGAGCATAACCTTATCATAAAGTAAAAAAGCAGTTATCATGTCTTATGGTTATCAGTTTTCCTCAGTTACTAGTTATACAATATTTCAGTTAGCAAGTTTATGGTTATTCAATATGCTAGTATTCAGTTATATTTTTACCAAATATCCAATTTTCAGTGTATCAAAATTTCTGGTGACTTATGAGTATACAATGATGCATATGGATGCTCAAAGAAAATGTAAGTAACAATGATTATAGCAAAATCTTTGCATGTTTTTAGGGATTAAGACCCAAGACTCACCGAATGGTGCATGAAGTGATTTGTCAGATATGTATGGCAGTGTATTCGTATGTCAGATTCCACAATGTATCTGGTTAAGAATTCAACCGCAGCGGGCATAGAATTGATCACTATAGTTTTTGACAGAAAAAAAAACCTAAGGGAAATATAGGTAAGAATGATATGATGTACGAAATGAGAACCAAGAGCAACCAATAGTGAATTTCAGTGAATGATTTTAAGTTGTTCATATTTATCCAACTCGGAACTAGAATTACCACGTTAGTAAGATACTATAAAAAGCAGTTACTGATGTAAGATAAAAGATATGGCAGTTCCCTCTTAGGTTATGCGACTAAATGGTTACCCCGAATGTTTATAGTATGATATGATTTTATATGGTATAGATAGTTTGGGGGTTAGATATTCCAATTCTATTTAACACACCAATATTGTTTAAGACAAATAAATTCCCTAAGTGTGATCTATGCACATAGTTTAGAAGGGAAAAAAAAGGATAGTATGCGACCGTAGAATAGGGCCGGATGGTGAGGGAAGTTAGAATAACCTTATGCTTCACTTTAGTTATTCAAAGTAGGAGAATATAATATGATGCTAGCAAGTGGTTAGTAAAAGGATAATAAGTAAGTTTTGAGTTGATACAGTGAATTAGCACTTTCAGCAGAGCTAGTAGGGGCACAATTTGATTCACTTATCCAGGTTAACTCTAGTGAGTGGATGACAATTTGAAATACCGAACATGTGTTAGAACACAAAGAGTGTAAGTTAAAACCGAAGTAAAGTGATAGTGGGAAAAATAATCAACAAGCAATAAGAGAGCAGACTACAGAAGAATAGCCTTTGGGAAATATCATAATGTGGTTTCTCCAAGATTGACAGTGTGAGCAGAGTTAAATTATTAAGATTGTGTATGATAGTTCTGAATACATTAGCTTTCCGTTAAGTGAATAATTTAGTTTTTCCTAGTAAGAAGGATTTTTTGAAGTTTGTTGGGAGATGAGTCGCCATGGACGTAGAGTGCAAGAATTGCAAAAAATAAGGAAAGTTATTTGGATCCCAACAAAAAGAGAAGGATCCACAAGTATAAGACCTTTGTTCTAAGGGGTGATGTGAAAATTTTCAGTAAGTCCGGTGAGAGATTTGAAACCCGAATAGTTAGCATGGGATATGAAAAAGAAAATCAGTTCGGTAATGTGTCAAAGTTGTGTAATTACCACACGTATTATGTCTAGCATGTGTAAGAAACACAAAGTGAGTAGAATGATCACTGAGCTTAGTTATTGATGATAAAGTGATCATAGAAAAGTTATAAAAATCATGCCCATTTATGTATCACGAGGGTAGTGCCATTGCATGAGACTCTAATCTTCGGAGTATAGGTTTAGCTCATAACAATGCTATAAGTGTTTTCGGGAAGTTCTTAAGAAGATAAAGTGTGGGAAGTACAACTCGTGGTTGAGGTAGATAAGAGAACTCTAGTAAAAGAAGTTCACCAGCCAAGATAGGAGTTCGACTTCGAACTCTGAAGATGACAGAGTTGTCTAGAACAAGACTTGTTCCCCCCTTAGTAGCCGTAGAGAAGGAGAAATAATGTGACGATCCCTACGTGTTGTAGTTGAAATCGGAGATTCACAAGTATAAGATGATGGCTGTTGAATAAAGGGGAGATAATAGTACTTTGAGGTACCAGGATAGATTGTGTGTTCTAGACATAGATAGACTTAAAGAGGGAAGATCACGTTAGAAGACCATAATTCCAGGTATTCTTTCAATCCAGGTTCCCCAAGTATGAATCATGATAAAGGAGATTTATTGGTTGAATGACATGTAAAAGAACATTGCAGACTTTGTGGCCAATTGTCTGAATTGTCAGCAAGTGCAATCGAGCAGCAGAAAGCGTAGTATTTTATGACAGAATACACATATTTTGAGTGGAGATGGTAAATATGGAATTTATAAAAGGATTATCTTGCTCATTTTAAAAGTATGATTTGATTGAGTGATAGTAAATCGACTTACCAAGTTAGCACACTTCTTGCTAGTAAAAAACTACAGATTCAGTAGAAGATTATACCAAGTTGTACATTCAAGAATTTAAAATCAGGAACAACTACTATTCGAGTATCAAGATGGCACCACGCGAGACTCTATATGGACGAAGTTGTTGATCGTCAATTAGTGGTTCAAAGTTGCTGAAGAGGAGTTGTTGGGATTAAATTTGATCTATCAGACTACAAATAAAGTTAAGTTGATTCAAGAGCATTTGAAGAAAACTCATACCCGCCAAAAGTCCTCTTCGAATGTACGGCAAAGAAACCTAGAGTTTCAAGTTAATGATTGGGTGTTTCTAAAATTTTCTCTTGTGCAAGGCTTTATGAGATTTGGGAAGAAGGGGAAGCATAGTCCCTGCTATATTGGGTCACATAGAATCTTGTAAAGGATCAGTCAATTAGTTTATGAGTTGTAGTTGCCACCAGAATTAGAAGTGGTACAACTAGTATTTCACAAGTCATGTTATAACATTCAAGTTTCCAGTACTCAGATACTCATGTCAGTTCAATACTCAGCTACTCATGTCAGTCGAATACTTAGATATTCATGCCAACTTAGTACTCAGATATTGATGTTAGTTCAATATTCAGATATCCATGTTAGTTCAGTATTCACGTATCGATGACAGACCAATATTCAGTCAATGCAGTAGTTATGTAGTTTAGTATCTAAACTATTCAGTAATCATGTATTCATAATGTTTAGTATGCAAGTGTTAATGAAAGTTCATGTTTCCACCAAACCCGTTTAAGGTTTAGAGTTAGCGGAAGTTACAGTCAGGAATATCATTCAGGGACGAATGATCCCAAGGGGGAGATAATGTAACATCACGTACATTCGAATAGGGTGTGGATAAATTAAATGGCTATTAATTTGATATTTTAGACATATAATGTCCTAGAGGGATGATTATGGGTAAAAATAGTTGTTTTGGAATCAAGACGGTGAGTGAGGTGCATAAGATTCGACAAAATCGACTAAGTTTTCAGAAGGTCCACCTTCTATCAGAGTTTCGTGAGAATCTGTATTGAATTTGGGAAAAATCAAAGCATTAAAGTTGTAGGCCTTTGAAATAGATTTCCAATGATATATTGTGTAGCCCAAACGCAGCTTTGTGCAACAAGTTATGCCCGTTTTACATAACAGTGTGTAACCACCGCCTTCGACCATGTTTGACTGTGACCGCAGTCGTGAGGCAGTGCTCCAGCTATTTACTACGGTCAGGCCTACTGGGATGCGGTAGCTGACTTGGGAAGTCATTTTTATCCCTATTTCGTCCCCCACAGCCCCAAAACATAAAAACTTGCTCTAGAAAGGAAAGCTCTCAAAAACCTAACTCCTTAAGGGTCCCTCCACCATCCAAGGTAAGTTCTAATGGTGATTCTAAGTTTATTTCAATTTTCTAAAATCTTATTAACATGGTTAAACCCTCCAAATCATTAGATATTTGATTGGGGCATCATTGTTGAGAGAAGAAATCCTAAAACTCGAATTCAAGAAGATTGAACGTCAAAAAGGTAATATCATCACCCTCTAGTTGATTCTATCATTGAATTAATGATTATAGACTCTAGTTCATGAGATATGAGTTGATAGGTTTGATAGAAAAGAATGAACGGTTATAGGTTTGGGTTATTGATTATTTATTGTTGGTTAATGGTGTTGTTTACCTTATGGGTGATAAAGAATGATGTTGATTATAACCATTTGAGACTATAGAATTTATTTAGAAGCAAGATAATGGATTATTGGGTGTAGAAATACCATTAATAAGGACTATGAAGCTTTATGGCACCAAGTATTTGATAAAATGCCTAAGTAACCAAAACATGAGTATTATTGCTAATTTGGAATCCTTTTGACTTGTATTGACATAGATTAAAGTTGAAAGGGTTATCGAATGTTGTATTACACTCAAGAGCAGGAAGTTAAGGTATGTGAGGCTAACTTTCTATGTTTGGGAATTTAAATGATTCTCCCTACACTACGTTTCTTTTACGACGTTACTAATTGCCTCAGAAATATAGTTAAACCTAGTTCCTTGAATAGTTGTAGAACTTCTATTCTCTAACTTCATAACTCATTCACCACTTTCGTTATGAACGTTGTGAGCTCAGTGCGTATTCAATACAAACTTGGGTTTGATGCCCCCGAGTCATAGTATAGATTACTCGGTATGCTATAAAAATTTGAAGTTTCAGTGTTCATAAACAGTTCAAGAATACATGTCTCAGTCTAGTCCTATTTAGTATTCCAGTATTATGTAACTTAATGTGATCCAATATTCCATTATCATGTAACTCAGTGTGATTCAATATTTCAATATCATGTATTGAAGTTTGATTCTCAATTCTTGAATGTTGAACACAAGTATTTAGGCCTGAGGCCGTAGTTTATATACTTTATGCATACTTGAACCCGAGACCGTAGTTTATACTTTATGAATGTTTGGGCCTGAGGTAGTAGTTTATGCGTTATGCATTGTTAGACCTGAAGTCGTAGTTATGTATACGTATACTTGGGCCTGAGACCGTAGCTTGTGCGCATATATATTAGGCCCGAGGCTTTAACTTATTCAAATAAACAGGTTGTTCATCACTCAAAAGAGGGAATATTTATATCCTTACATTATTTGTTCAATTCAGTTATCTGTTATCATTTCAGTTACAAATTATCATTTTAGTTATCAGTTATCAGTTATCATTTCAGTTTCAGTTTCAATAGTTATCATTTCAGTTATCAATTATCAATTCTCAATTATCAGCTTAGTTTCAGTTTCAATATTTATAATACTTTCTTTTAGTTTCTTTACATACCAGTGCAATTCAAATGTACTGACATCCCTTTTTCCCGTGGCCAACATCTCACGATGCAGGTAATGATTTACAGGTTGATAATTCAATGAGCTAGGATTTTCATACCAGCTATTTGGTGATCCCCAATTCGTTTACGGTGTTATCATTGACTTCTAGTCTTTAGTATTTTAAGATAGTTAATGTTTTCAATACTTCATTAGATGCTTCACAGACTAGAGTAACAGTTAGACAAAGTCTCAGGCTTTTCATGTTAAGCAATATTGGCAGCAAATATGTTTCAGAATTGTATTATTATTTTCGTACTTTGATTTATATTATCTAGACATTCAGTATATCAACATGTGTTAGTTTATCTTTGACATTCAGTATGTTGGGATATCACATGTTGATTCAACTAGCCAGTTTGTTCGGTCAGTCACATGGAGTCAGGAATTGAGTGTTGTGTTACGTCTAGGCCCAAGTTCGGGGCATGACAACATAACCTCCATATCATGTTAAGCATCCTAGTCTCACCTTAAAAGTACATGTTTTAATATTCCCAACTTGTCGACTTTTGACTAAACTTATTTTCTTCAATTCGTTTAGCTTATAACCTTCAAAGCCTCTTGTACTTGGTATTTATGATCTTAAGTATTTGTATCATCTAAATTAACATGATTAACTTAGTTTATGTACTTTCAAAGATGATCTCATTTCTTAGCTTACATCAATTGACTTGCGATAAACTTTTACGTACAAAAACATGGGGTATAACAATAGTATCCAGATGGATCTGTATGAGACCTTATATGGGAGGCGATGTCGTTCTCCAATTAGGAGGTTCGAGACTGGTAGGACTAGGTTGTTGTGCACAGATTTGGTTCGTGATGCTTTGGAAAAGGTGAAATTTATTTATGAGCGGCTTCATATAGTGCAGTCCAGGCAAAAGAGTTATGCTGATAGGAAGGTTCATGATGTGTCTTTCATTGAGGGTAAGAAGGTTCTTCTTTGAGTTTTGCCTATGAAAGGCGTGATGACAATTTAGAAGAATGGAAAGTTGAGCCCTCTGTATATTGTTATGTTTGAGGTGTTCGAGATAGTTGGTAAGGTGGCCTATAGACTTGCTTTGCCGCCCATCTTGTCGGGAGTTCATCTAGTATTTCATGTCTCCATGCTTCGGATGTATGAAGTGGATCAGTCACATATGTTAGACTACAATTTTGTGCAATTGGATGAGAATTTGGCTAATGAGTAGGAGCCAACAACCATTATGGATAGGTAGGTTTGGAAGTTGAGGTCTAAAGATATTGCATCAGTGAAGGTTCAATAAAGAGGTCAGCTGATCGAGAAAGAAGCTTGGGAGACCAATAATGATATGCGAAGTAAACATCTTCATCTTTTTGACATCCCAGGTATGATTCTAAACATGTTTGAGGCCGAACATTTGTTTAAGAAGAGGAGAATGAAACGACCCAGTCGATCATTTTGTGTGTTTGAGTCTCATTCCCCTATTTTACATTTCCCATATGTAAATTTGATGTTTGATGATTTGGGGATAGTTGGGTTAGTTTCGGGAAGGTTTGAGAGTGGATGGAACACCTATTTTCATTTTTTTGGAAGTTTAAGTTGTAATTGACCAAGGTTTGATTTTTGAGTAGACAACCTCATATTGGTTATTTGGTGGTTCTAATAGATTTGTATGGTGATTTTAGGCTTAGGCGCCTGTCTGTATTAGATTTGGTGGTTACTAGGATGTTTGGCTCTATTTTCCAAAAGTTGGCATTTGAAGGTTTTAAAAGTTTATAGGTTTAGTCGGGAGTTGATTTTGATGATACCAGACTTGGATTGTTGCTCTGGAACATGGAATAGGTTCATTTAGTAGTTTGGAAACCTGTGTGTGATGTTTGGCTAGAATCTAAAATGTTTATGCATGATTCAGACATGTTCGGTGAAGTTGGAATGATTCGAAGTTAAGAGGTTTATTTTGATTGTCGATTTTTGGTTTTAATATTAATTATTGTATTATGAGCCTTTGGATAAGTATAAATTAGGTATTCTTACTTGTTGGTATAATTGGAAGGAGTCCCCGGCGGCTCGTGTGTGAGTCAGATTGATTACAGATCATTTTGTTGCATGTTGGCAAAAGTAGTTCTAGTGTGTGACACCTGTAGAGATTTTGTGTAGGCGTGACATCGTAGAAGCAGCCCATAGAGCCTCTACAAGATCGCAGAAGCAGAAAAAAGTGCGCAGAAGCAGAGTTTGGCCTAGGCTTTGTTGTCTACAGGTGTGGCCATAGTTGGGCATAAGCACTTGCACGCACCTACAAAGTGTGAGCGCAGACGCGACTCCACAGAAGCAAACTGTGCAAAATTGAAACGAAGGTGGGCTATTTAATTGGAGCACGAATCTTCAAGGTAATTACTGCATAAGCGATGCACACAAGCAACCAAAATGTCCGCAGATGCAGAAATCACTAGCACAATGATATAATTCAAGGGTTTGGCTAATTTTTCACTCTTTTGAGTTTTGGAACTCGGCTCGAGGAGATTATGGAGGATATTTTCATCATACTTTTGAGGGAAAGTAATTTCTACTTGATTTGGATAATATATCTTGTTTCTCCATAGATTATTACACATAGATTATGAAATTAAAAGAGAAATGGAGGTTTTGTCTTCAATTTTGGAGTGTGTAAATTGGGAATTTGGGAGACGATTTGAAATCATTTTTGGGATCTAATCATATATTTGGACTCATGGGGTTAGGGTAATAAGAATATACCCCTTGACTCGGGTTTTTACGATGTGTGCCCGGGTTGACTTTTGTTGACTTTTGAGGATTTGAATAAAGATTTTTAATGTATGGAATTGATTCATATGGCTTTAATTGACTTTATTGACTTGTATTGATTTGATTTGACCCGTTTGGAAGCCGATTTGAGAGGCAAGGATTCTTGGGGTATTTGATTCGTGCTTGTTCGAGGTAAATTTCTTGTTTAGGCTTGGCTTAAGGGTATTTCCCAGTATGCTATACTACTTGTTATATGTGGGGCTGACGCATATGTGAGATGACGAGCGTATATCATGGTTATTCAATATTCAGGTAGACATTAGGCTATTAAATTCCTTTTTTTGCTATCATGGTTCCTCGATTCAGTGTTTTTGACACTTGTATGACTATGTGAGTTGTTATTCATGCAAGAAATCATGTCTAGGTTATTTGTTTATCTGTTGAAGACATGATAGGGGTATTACTTATATGTTTAGCTATTTTCCTTAGCCTTAGTCATATTTTTCATTCATGTTATTATATCTGCATGTTATATCTCTGTCTCTATGCACTCTTTGTATATTATCTCACATGTTGTTAGTGTCATTGTATATGTGACACGGTTTGAGCTGAGTTGTGGCACGTTGGTATATTTCGTCTTGAAATTTAAATTACAATATTATGGGATGTTGATATATAAAGACCTGAGGAGATTGATGATTAATTATGGACCATAGAGCCATATTGAGTGGATTGATGATTGATTATGGATCATTAAACAGAGTTGATATTAATAGTGAGATGATGTTGCGTCAAAGCATCCATATTGGGCTGAGTGATATTGATTGTTGAATTTTGATTAGATCAGTACTTGCGCTATGATCTGCCACTTCAGAGTCAGGTGATAATCCATGTTACTTTAGGCCCTGCGAGTGCATGCACACGCGATGTGCTTAGTGAGGGACTTATTTCAAGCAAGGGTATAGTGTTGAGTGTGTGTTTGTGATTATTCAGGAGTATTGTCCCAGGCATTGTGAGAGTGCTGAGAGCATGATTAAGAGGTACTTATGCCGGGCACTATGAGCGTGTTAAGACTGTGTATAATTGATGATTACATTGTGATGTTATTAATTTTGCCGTGTATATTTGATATGCAAGCATAGAGTCGTATTTTCTCATGCTTATTGATATTTGATGTCTCTATGTGATGCTTAGATCCTGAAGCCATAGTTGTCACGCCCCAAACTCGAGGGACATGATCGGCGCTCGACCGGGTATCCCCAGAAAAGCGGACCTGGGTACCTTTCCTAACCCATGAGCCACCCCTTGTTTTCCTTATTCGGTATTCCAAGAACTAGCCACATAAATAAATTTTAGATCACCCTTTTTCAAAACATACATACATAATAATTAGTGAAATTACCAATTCGTTGTCCAACAAAAGAAACATGATTATACATAGCTTCTAACCCACATCCACTGTCTACGGAGCCTCTAAAGATACAACAGGATAATACAGTACTTGCTGGTAACAAGGCTCCGACTATACCTTACACAACAGCAAAATAAAACTACAGAGACAAGTGGCCTGAGCCACGTAGGGCCCCAAGAGTAATGGGGCTCACCAAAACAGTTGACGGAAGGCGAAGAGGGAGCTACGATCGGTGGGCTGGGATACCTGCTGCAGATCCACCTACAATCATGACATGAATGTAGCGCCCCCGGTAAAAGAGATGTCAGTACACTTGAATTGTACTGGTAGGTATAACAAACTTTGCGCCAAGTAAACTCAAGCCATAGACAAATAAGTAACAGTAACAGAAACAACAATCAATTTCCACAAAGAAAGAACAATCAAGCCAAACAAGTTTTACAAACTCTCCTATTTCCCCTTCCACATTTCCACATCAATAGATTTCACATTTTTGCTCATATTTTCACTTCAGACGTGATTTCGATCACTTTCCACCCTTATTACCTCGGCCACCCTTATTACCTCGGCCACCCTTATCACCCCAACCCGCACCTTATTACTTCGTGTTGCGACGCGCAACCCGATCCCGCCGTACATTTTCAATTCACAAACAATTATAACAATAGCAATGAACAATTCACAAAGATCACAACAACACTTTTTAAGGAATAGCAACAATAATTTACAAGTGTTTCCATAACCATCCATACTATTTTCGAAATGTTCCACAATTCACAAGTGTTTCACATTACAACAATACTTGCCCACGATAAGCCATAGATGTTAATATCTCTATTATTTCAGTTGCATCACATACAATTTCCTTACGTCATTTGTTCCTCATCTAATACCACATATCATAATCACAACCATGCAAATCATACGAATTTCACAATTTACCCACGTGAATGTCACATTCCAAACATTTGAACACCAACAAGGCGATTTTACAAAGTCAAGGTTAGCCATACATACCTGGAGCCAAATTCCCTTTTAATTTCTACTTCCAACTTCACCAAAAGCCTAGTAACATCAATCTAGTGCACAAATTATTACATACTTCTTAGAATCAAAGTTCACAATCACTATCCGAACACATTTAGGTTATCAACCCTTCTTTACACAATTCTTTACTCCTTCCCAACTACTCTTACTAGATTTTAGGTTTTAATAAACATGCATGAGGGTTTCAACCCCTATTATCAAGAACTAATGCATGGGACTTTCCCCCTCTCAATAAATCTGAAAGTCTATGAAAATGGGGTAGGGATTTTACCTGTAGAAATAGAGATGAAGACACTTGCTTTGAAATTTCCCGGACCAGATAATTTGAGGAACAAATTTTGAAGAAATGAACCTTCTCTCAAGAACCCCTCCTCCCTCTCTCTTGTTTTGTTCAGAAAAATGGTTAGAATGAGGGGTTAGGGTGTTATATTAGAAAGGGGGTCGGGTTTTAAATTTTAGAAAATGGAAGTCCGTGTAAGATCTGCGGTCGCACTATGCGACCGCATAATTGGAATGCGGTCCGCATATTGGACCGCAGAACTGACCCCAAATCACTGGACAACTCTGCCTGGCNCTGCGACCGCATTCTGGACCGCATAAATGACTATTTTCTGGAAAATTGATTCTTTTAATTTTTAAAGGCTTAAATCACTACCAAGGGTCCGAAACACATTCCTAACACATATTCGGAGTTGACACCACGAGTTACTAAGTTTTGAGACCAAAAATTATTTACGGGACCTTACATTCTCCCCCACTTAAAATCATTCGTCCTCGAATGAGGATTTTGAAAATCAGCTGGTTTTGAAAGACATGAGATGAAGACTCTCGAAATTTTCACTAACTCCCATATTCTAGAAAAATTTTGCCAGAGTTTCCTTTGTAATATGGACATATCCACCTGTCAGAGAGCCCCCGAAACATATTCCCAAGCACCATTACACAATTACAACTATCTCTACAGCTTGTACACAATTCATTACCTCAACAATTGCACATATTCTATCACTTGCTACATTTTGCACATAAACTAGTCACTTCAATGAGTCCCACATAATTTAATCGCTTCAACATACTACATGCATATAAATAAACCATTATCAATCTATACTACCATTAGTTGTTTACTTATCACATGAGTCTTTATAAAATTCCCATTTACCAAAAGACAGTTCACATGATTCGAGACAATCACAACACGCATAATCCTTGCACAGCTTGGGGAATTTCAAGAGTAAAGCATTTAGGAAAGAACCAATTTGAACACAGTATTAGTTTTGTTTTAGAGATAAGAGTTCGCACGATTTCTACTAGACTTGCTCAAACAGATGGGGGTATTTTTCCTTCATTTCTTTTTCTGCTTCCCACGTGGCTTCCTCAACTTGTTGACTTCGCCATAAAACTTTAACAGAGGCAACTTCCTTATTTCTCAACTTACGGACTTGCCTATAGAGAATGGCAACTGGAACTTCTTCATATGCCAAGTCTTCATTAACGTCTCGACTGGCACGATGGTGGACGGATCTCCAACCACTTTCTTCAACATGGACACATGGAACACCGGGTGTACTAATGACATTTCGGGAGGCAATTCCAGCCTATAAGCCACTTGCCCTACTCTTTGAGCGATCCGATACGGTCCGACATACCTAGGACTCAACTTCCCTTTCTTCCCGAATCGCATGTCTCCATTGATAGGAGATACCCTCAAGAAAACCCAATCATCAACTTGAAATTCCAAATCTCTTCGGCGAACGTCCGCATAGGATTTCTGGCGACTCTGAGCAGTTTTCATCCTTTCCTAAATGACCTTAACTTTCTCCATAGCCTGGTACACAAGATCTGCCCCTAGCAATTCTGCTTCACCCACTTCAAACCACCCAATTGGAGACCTACACCTTCTTCCGTACAATGCCCCAAACGGGGCCATTTGAATGCTAGCATGAAAGCTGTTATTGTAAGCAAATTCTATAAGTGGTAAGTGGTCATCCCAAATACCTTTGAAATCCAAGACACAAGCCTGTAACATATCCTCAAGCGTCTGAACAGTCCGCTCGGCCTGACCGTCGGTCTGCGGATGGAAAGCTGTGCTGAGATTCACCTAAGTACCCAAACCTTGCTGAAACTTCTTCCAAAAACTAGCTGTGAACTGGGCCCCTCGATCAGAGATAATAGAAAGTGGAGTTCCATGAAGCCTTACTATCTCCTTGATATACAACTTAGCATATTGTTCTGCAGTATCAGTGGACTTGACTGGCAAGAAGGGAGCTGATTTGGTGAGTCGATCCACTATTACCCAAATTGAATCGAACTTGCGCTGAGTGCAAGGTAACCCTACCACAAAATCCATGTCGATCATCTCCCATTTCCACATTGGTATTTCCGTAAGCTGAGTTAACCCACCAGGCCGTTGATGATCAACCTTCACTTGCTGACAATTCGGACATTTATATACAAAGTTCGCCACACCCCTTTTCATACCGTTCCACCAATAAATCTCCTTGAGACCATGATACATTTTTGTAGAACCTGGGTGCACGGAATACCTGGAATTATGAGCCTCTTCCATTACCCTTTCCCGAAGCTTATCCACATCCGGGACACATATCCTACCTTGACACTGCAATACACCATCCTCACCGCCGAGTGAAAATGCCGAAGTCTTGTTATTCAAAACTGCTTCCTTCATCTGAGCCAATGTTGGATCCATAAACTGTTTTTCCTTGACCTCCACTACGAGAGATGATTCTGCTCTATTATGCACCACAACATTCCCCTCGTCTGATGTCGATAAGCAAACTCCTAAACTGGCCAGTTGGTAAATATCTCGGGCCAAGGACTTGTAATCCACTCCCAAATGAGCCAAACTACCTATAGATTTCTGACTGAGAGCGTCGTCCACCATGTTTGCCTTCCCTGGATGGTACAAAATGTTCATATCATAATCCTTGAGCCATTCTAACCACCGTCGCTGCCTTAAATTCAGTTCCTTCAGCTTGAACAAGTACTGGAGACTCTTGTGGTCTAATAACACATCCACATGGACCCCATAAAGATAATGCCGCCATATTTTCAAAGCAAACACAACTGCCGCAAGCTCCAAATCATGCGTCGCATAATTCTTCTCGTGATTCTTGAGTTGCCTCGAAGCATACGCTATAACCTTCCCATGTTGCATCAACACACATCCCAAACCAACCCTGGAGGCATCGCAATAAACCACAAATCCTTCCGAGCCTTCTGGCAAGTCCAATATTGGCGCCGAGGTCAATTTTGACTTCAATTCCTGAAAACTTTTCTCACAAGCATAGCACCATTGGAACATAGCTGCTTTCTGCGTCAATTTAGTCAATGGGGAGGCGAGGGTCGAGAATCCCTCCACAAACCTCCGATAATACCCTGCTAAACCCAAGAAACTACGAATCTCCGTCAGGTCGTGGGTCTAGGCCAATCCTTCACTGCTGCAATCTTCTGGGGGTCTACCTGAATCCCTTCACTAGAAACAACATGACCCAAAAAGGTAACAGACTCCAACCAAAACTCACATTTTGAAAATTTAGCATACAATTGGTGCTGACGAAGAGTTTGCAATACTTTTCTGAGGTGATTAGCATGATCCTCCCTGCTCCGCGAATAAACGAGGATGTCGTCAATGAAAACAATCACAAAGGAATCTAGAAATGGCTTGAAAACCTGATTCATAAGGTCCATGAAAGCTGTCGGGGCGTTGGTTAGCCCAAAAGACATGACCAAGAATTCAAAGTGACCATAGCGGGTTCTGAAGGCGGTCTTAGGAATGTCCTGCTCTCTGATCTTCAATTGGTGATACCCGGACCACAGATCAATTTTGGAAAAGAACTTTGCACCTTGCAATTGATCGAACAAATCATCTATCCGAGGCAAAGGATATTTATTCTTGATGGTGACTTTGTTAAGCTGCCGATAATCAATGCACATCCGAAGCGACCCATCCTTCTTTCTGACAAAAATAAATCGGAGTACCCTACGGCGACACACTCGGTCGTATGAACCCCTTCTCTAATAAATCCTTCAGCTACTCCTTTAACTCTCTTAACTCTGCTGGCGACATTCTGTATGGTGGAATGGATATTGGGTGAGTATCTGGCAGTACATCAATCCCGAAATCAATCTCCCTATCTGGTGGAATCCATGGAAGCTCATCCAGAAACACTTCAAGAAACTCATTCACCACTGGCACGGACTCGGGGACAGACGCTTCTAAAGTGGTGTCCGCCACCCTGACCAAATGATAGATACACCCCTTCTTAATCATCTTCGAAGCCTTAAGGTAAGAAATAAACCTACCCTTTGGCACCATACCATTTCCTTTCCACTCAATAACCGGCTCGTTAGGGAACTCGAGTCTCATGACTCTCGTCCGGCAGTCAAGTTTGGCAAAGCATGAATCAAGCCAGTTCATCCCCATGATTACATCAAAATCTACCATTCCAAGCTCAATAAGATCGGCCGTGGTGACACGACCACTCACCGTGACAATACAATTCCTATAAACTCGTGAGGCTGTAATAGAATCACCAACTGGAGTCGATACAGAGAACGGCTCATGAAGCTGTTCGGGTTCTGTTCCAAAACTTGAAGCAATGAATGGGGTGACATAAGACAAAGAGGACCCTGGATCAATAAGAGCATAACACTCAATGGCCTGAACAGAAAAGATACCTGTAACAACATCTGGAGAAGCCTCAGCACTCTGGCGGCCACTCAAAGCATAGAACCGGCTAGGACCACCCCTACCACGAGCTCCACCCCCAGCTGCACCACGACCTGCTGGAGCTGGAGGACGCACTGATGATGTAGCAACTGAAGAACCGGATGACTGGGCAGATCCCCTACCCATACCCTGACTGGGCGCACGGCAATCCCACTGGATGTGACCTCTCACCCCGCACCTATAACTTACCGGGATATCCAAATAGCAAGTCTCTGTATGAAATCTCCCACACTTGGGGCATATAGTTCCACCCTACTGCTGAGACCTCACTCCTGAACGACTGGACTGGCGGGACCTCCTACTGTCTGAACCTGGTCTCGAGTGACTGCTCTGCTGATAACTACGCACGGATGGCGGCGCACTCGCTGAGGACTGAGCATATGACCGGGATGGCCCTGATGACCCTCTCCCCGGAACTGGTCTCCCTGAATGACCCATTGATCGGGCCCTGCTGCTACTCTCCCTTTCCGCCCGAATCTTCAACTTCCTAGCCTCTGTGGCCTGAGCGAATCCCACAATCATTCCATAATTCATATCTGAGTGCAAGGCCGCTGTAGCAGCCTCTTTCACCACCAAAGGACTAAGTCGCTGAACGAAACGCCGAACCCGAGCATCCATGGTCGACACTAACTGAGGAGCATACTTGGACAACCTCACAAACTCCATGTGGTACTCCCAAACACTCATATTGCCCTATTTGAGAACCTCGAACTCAGTGGCACGGGCTGCCATTGTCTCGGCAGGCAAGAAGTGGTCCATAAAGGCATCTACAAACTCATCCTATCTAGCCGGAGGTCTTCCCTCCTTACGGGAATCCTCCCACATCTCAACCCTCGAACGCGCTGCTCCCTTCAACCTATATGAATCCAACTCTACCCCCTCTATCTCTGTAGCCTTCATCACTCGAAGGGTCTTATACATCTCATCAAGGAAATCCTGCGGATCGGCCTCTGGGTTTGTGCCTGAGAATTCTGGAGGGGCCAATCGCAGAAACTGGTAGACTCTGGAGCTAGCAGAATCTCCCTGTCCGTTGGAGGATGCAGGGGAATCATGAGATCTCTTGGCCTGGGTGGCCACTAACTAGGTCAACATACGGATGGCTCCTCTAAGGTCCCCATCAGAAACCCCGGGACCGGGATGGTGGCACCCTCTGCTGCAGCCGGAACAGGAATGCTTGGATCTGGAATAGATGGGCCGGGCAGATTCAAGGCCGGTAAGTCACTCTCACCCACGGCATCAGGTACATGATTCACATCCACATTTGCGGTGGCGTTGGCCCCAAGGCCGAGTCTAGCTTTCTTCTTAGGAGCCATTTCTGAAAATTTTGGAACAGAGCACGAGTTAGACATAAATACTTCCACTTTTCACTTCACCGCACGATAT